>PVJX010017440.1:0-38337 GCA_004027295.1 Dolichotis patagonum
CGAGCATTTCAGGAACAGTGGCAGAGAGGCCTCAGTGAACGAGGCAGACAGTGGAGTGGAAGAGAAAAATAGACTATCAATGGTAGAAAAATAGAATAGCAGAAATGAGGCAGAGAAGATTGGCTATAATCTCTAGTATAGAGGGCCTCGAAATACTAACAGAGAGAAATACAGGCAGAGTAGATCAGGAGATAGGGTCCATTGAGCTGCTCTATATAGGGAGGCAGTGGGACCAAAAACAAGTAGTGCACCCCATGGGAGTGAAAGGGGAGGAATTGTCTAAAATGGAGGCAGAGGATTTTGTTAATGGGGTAACAAGATTTAAAATTTACATTATTCTCACCACTCTGCTTGGATGGATTACATGCTGTTCCAGTTTGTCTACCTACACTAGACTTGAGGACATGGTCAGCTATGCCAAAAATAGCAGGACAATTATGGTAATCATCCCTAATTTTCCTATCAACTTAATCTGAAGCCCTTTATAACTTATACTGTCTTATTATGACTGATCTTATTTGAATCTGGGTTGTTAGATTGCTACTTTGTATTGACTGATTTTATTTAAATCTGTTATGATTGATAGCATCAAGTCTAAGTGTATAGGCGACTACACTGAAGATGACAAGATTCACTAAGATACCCACTCTGGTTTGATTATTACTTGCTTTTGAAGTCTTATAATGTCTCCAATGATTCATTTTTATTAATGATGTTATATACTGCTGAGACATCATGTTAACCATTGTAGATCACCTAGTATTGCGGTTTCATGTGACTTTTTTGCCTCATGCTTTTCTAGGAATTGATTTGTTTTATGTTGCTTTGTTTCATTTTTACCTCTAATACAGAAAGGATAGGTATACATTTAGAGATTCATGCATGTGTAGAGCTTATAAACAGTTTACAAGAACCAACCATATAACACATGTTGAAATGAACAACTACTTTTAAGAAAAAGAGACACTGCAATACCCAGTGCTGATTCCATAATGTCATGATGTGAAATCCAGCAAAACTATTACTTTTTATTCAAAGTGATTTTAGCTTGCTTTGTCTTGTTTAAGTTCAACACATATGAAGGTATGGACAGCTGTTCTGAGGAGAATGAGAGATACTGCGACAGCCATTCTTGGCTTCCCTAAGGTCTGGTCTTGAAGACCTGAAATGCCCTCCTTGTCCTGCTCAGATCAATTCCATACTAGGTTGTTTCATGTGAATTCCCTGTATGTGACAATATGGACAACTATTTGGAAGAAAACAAGAGTCAATATGATAAGAGAGTGAATATCTCCGATTGCCTAGTTTTGAAATTTATGTCTCTTACATTGCTTTCTTGTGATTCCCTTTTTTCTGTTTTGTAGTGTTTAATTTTACCCTTTTGATATAATTGCATGTATATTTGAGAGGGTAAGATGGATGACCATATTGCTGTTTTTGTCAGATCATGGAGCAAAACTGTTAACAGTCTCACTGTTTGAATGTCTACTTTACATGTTTTAACTTTGTAATTTGAACAACTATTTCCATGAAGTCAGTATGTAATTTGTCAAGCAATAATTTCTTAGGATTTTTTGTTGTTGTTCTTTTCCTTTTTTCCTTGGAACTATGTATTGTTGCTACCCTTTATTCTGTTTTGTTTTGTTTTGTTTTTTTCTCTTTAAATAAAATTTAAAAAATAAATAAATTACCAAACTGTAATATATATATATATATATATATATATATATATATATATATATATATATATATATCTTGATCTGGAGCAAGTAATCTAAGCTCTGCACTATGAATTCCTGATAACTTTGGACTCTTCAAAATCAAGAACGCCAAGTCACATGCTGGTGGGATAATGAAATTATTTCCCACATTCATTGCATTTTAACAGTATCAACAAAATGATCAAGTATTGAAAATGTGATAGGAGTAATAATTCCAGTATATTTAGCTTATTTCTTAATTGAACTTTAAAAGTTTTTTAGTAACCTAAATAATCTTAACCAAAAAGTGTATATAAGTTGGGATGCCTATGGCTATAGAATGCTTTCTATAACTTGTTGGCTAATAAATTTTTAAAAATATATACAGAATTCAAAAATGTAAACTGTCAAAGATATTCTATTTTAAGTCTTTTGTGAGTTATTCTTGAAAGAAATGTTGAAGCTTCAAAACTGAATTAATTTTTAGAGAAAGTAAATTCTGAAATATGATAAATGTCTTATTTTGCAAACTGATTTTTTTTGGAAGTCAACAATTTAAAGAATATTACATTTTAGATGTTTTATTGCTTAATAATTGAAAAGAAATGCAAAGTTAAATTTCATTTTGGCTTCAGACTAATGAAGCAGAGGGTAAGAAAATGTTTAAGAGGAAATAATCTGAAATTTGTTGCTATGCTGCTGATAGCCATTTGGACATTTGGCTTTGTTGTTGTAGCTAAAAGCCAATAGAGTGGTTCATAAAAATGATTGCAGAACACATTTCAGAACTAATAAAATGAATTGACTATTGATGTGCACAGGGCAAATCCAATTACATCTCACAAAGCTTTATATTGCTCTATTTCTTCTTTAAGGCTTTCTATTTATTTATTTATTTATTTATTTATTTCTATTTAAAGTTTGGGTAACAAGCCCAAATTGCAATGTGAGTTGGCATAAAGTGTCTTGAGCTTTAAAACATGAAATTTCGAGTGAAATTCTGATTCTGCTTGTGGGCATCTTTCAAACTTCTGAGTTTCATTTTTATGGAATGAAATTTATATACTTTCAGGATGAAATAAAATTTATATATATATATATATGTGTGTGTGTGTGTGTGTGTGTGTGTGTGTGTATGTAGGAATATCTACCTATCTATCTCTCTCCCTCTCTCTCTCTCTCTCTCTCTCTCTCTCTCTCTATATATATATATATATATATATATATATATCAAGGAATGCTGTGAAACACAGAATACACTGAGCATTTCCCATATGACTCTAGTTGCTGTTTTCTTGTGACATTTTGGAAGAGAAGGATGGATTCTCTTATCATACCTTCCCAGTATTCCGACATAACTCCCTGTGATCGCAAACACAGTATTTTATCTTTCATTATACCCATGCTACCTGCTGGAAGGATGACAAATGCTACAGCAGTGAAAATGCTGCTGCTTCAAAATGAGAAATATAATTAGCAGGTACACACAAAATGCGTTAATGACAGGTCCCTCCTGAATGCCCACACCTGCTGGACACTGTAATAATGAAGCCTGTCTGCCACTTAAACATTGATCAAATATCTCACTGGGACCTGAAAAAATGTGTTCTCTTATCATCCCAGACCTGGCACAACCCTACAACTAGGATCAGGGATAATGCGTAATAGTCAACATCTGCTGCTTCACCAAGCAACATCTTGTTCTATTTAATTCTGTAGGCTTATTTGAATCCTCTTAATTTTCTTATGCTAAAGGTTAATCATTCATGAAAATAATAATTACAAATTCCACTTAAAATCTGGAAAAAAATGAGGCTTCTTTTTATGGGCATTGCTTCTGAAACAAAATGGAAAAAAAAGCACTTCTGCTTAAAGAAACTACAGAACTAGATATTCTAAAATCAGTATGTCCTCAATTTCTTACCAAAAACCATAGACATTCTGCTTATCAAATATGAGTAGAATGGTAGGTAAAGGGAGAATATTGTTACTATTTTCAATACAATATATTTATAAGAAAATTTTAAAAATTAATCCTTATTTAGAAATATTGCAAAGTAAACCTCAAATAACAGGAACAAGGTATATAACAAAATATAAAATTTGTAAAGAGTTATATAGGTCATATAGCCAAAAAAGATTAATTTCAGGCTATTAATATTGTCATTCCAAAGTGTTGATCATTCAGCCCATGATACATATTGTCATTTTCAAAAGATATTTTTTTGTGTGAATCTGATTTATAGAAAAAAATCTCCTTATATTTAGCTCAAGTGGATTTCACTACACTTGAAACTCTGCAATACTAAAGTTTCACATAAATAGTCATAAATTAAATGCAACATCCCTTATACTTTCTTTTATTACTTGGGGGAGAGATACTTTGCATACTACAAATGTGTTTCAATTTACGAATCACATTTGTTTAAACACTTTTAAAAATATTGTCTTTGAGTAGAAATTATTTTCCTTGTATTACTTAGAAAATTATAGAAGTAGAAATCATTATCCTTGCAAATGCTAAACCAAATTGGTGCTTTTTACAAGTAACAATAGGTAACATTTCTTGAGCTATTACTACATGAAAAGTACTAAGCATTTTCTTTTCAAACTTATGTGGTATTTCTATGGATCTTTGTTATTAATATGTTCACAATATAGTTAAAAGATAAATAATAGAGTGGGTAGAATATTTCCTGTTTTATTTCTTTGTTTCTGAAATAATATACCCAAAGTTTACAAGTTAGAGCAGACAGTGTTTGTAGAGGTTTCAGTCCATTGTCGGCCCATTCCAAGATAGGGTGGCATGGCAGAGGGCCATGACAGCCAAGAAACAGTCCAAGGGGTGTCAGGCGAGAAACAGCAAACGTTCAATCTCCCCTTCCCTTTTACTCCACACACACCACAAGCTTACTGAGTAGTACTATTCACACCCAGTGTGAGCCTCTCAATTTCTATGTCCAGAAGTGTGATAAATCAATCAGTGGACTAATCCAGTTATCACATCCCCTTAAATCACACAACCTAGATCCAGCCTCTTTCAAACAGATCCACCTACAAAAATACGAGACTTGGAGGATACATCTAGATATAAGTCATAATATTCCCATAACATTCTCCCATATCACAGAATTAGTACTCAGCAGTCATACCCATCTAAAAAGAAGCTGTGGAATTTTCTTAAATCATCACACAAATTCTCAGCTTTGTCTAGGTCAATATTGTAAACCTAAATATCAAGTTCAGTCATCCAAGTGTTGTAACTCTCTTTCTAGTCTTCCTCACAATCCAAAAAGTTATATTTTCAATCCCATTGAGACATCACTGGAATCCCAGCAAGTTAACTCCAATCTACCACCACCAATGCAACCCACGGCAAGAGTAAACACCAAGACATATTCTAAAGGAATATGGCTGCCATATTCCTTTAGATATGTCCATATGGAATATGGAAGTTAAAGGAAGCCAAGGGGTCCTAAATCTAATCCCTGTGAGGACATGCAGACCAAGGCCCTGACCCTAGGCCTCTGCCAGAATTTATTGTCTTGTGAAGAAGGGGGGTGGCTCAGGGATGAGTGGCAGTGAGGATGGTGGGAATTACGTAACTTGAGCTGGCTGGCCAGGTGTAAGATTGGCATCTCCGTAAATTGCAGAGATAAAGATATGCAGAAGGATCAATTTACATAATCCAATTAAGGAAGTAGTGGAATTGTTTTGGGGGGGCCATTGCTTAGGTTCTGACATGCAAACTCCTGTGCTCTGGTGAGTCATAGCCTCTTATCTTTTTTTTTTTTTTTTTTTTTTTTTTTTGGTACCGGGGATCGAACTCATGACCTTGCACTTGCCAGGCAGGCACTTAAGGCACTGAGCTAAATCCCTGGCCCGATAGCCTCTTATCTTGAGCCTCATACCCAGTTGACTTTCCAGGAGCTGATGGCTCTAACATCTTGCATGCTCATATCCTGTACTTATCTGTATTGTACAGAGAACACTATATGAGGAAACAGGACTGTCTGTTGCCTAAAGAGATTGCATGTTAGCAGCTCCACTAGCCTTATTTGCAATTCTCAGAGCCAATTGAAGAGAGAAGGAAATACCATAGCCAGCTCTCTACATATCAGTATAAGGAAATAAATCTCCAAATAATCAAAGTCACAGTAATTATTTTGGATTCAAAGGGAGTCACTGGAGTTGTCTCCTGCAGGTCAAGTCTTGTATTAGACTTCATAAGCATGAAAATGAGCACAATGTATTTTGTATAATCAAGATGCTGCAGCATTAAAACTAAAGAGGTAATGTATAAAGAGAAATGAAATAAAATTATGCAGGAACCGTAAGAGAGAATGAAAATTTTAGGGAGATGAGGCTTATGCACTTATAGAAGGTGGTAATCACTTTTACTCCTATAAAGAAGACAGGCTTTAGTGAAACATTCAATCTCTGCTTTTGAGGGACAGTTTAAAATTATCCTTCTAGAATAGTAAGTTTAGAGGCAAATTTCCACAGAAAACAAAGAATTGTAAAGCAATATGAAAATGAAATTATAGTTTTACGCATTTTCTCACTTGAATTTAAGTAAAGAAGATAGTGAGCAATATGAAAATCAGATAGTATACTGAAAAGTAGAGGTAGGTTATAAAGTTTCAACTCTACAAGAGCCAAGGTTAGGATCACCTAATTAAGAACATTTGAAAAATTTAAGCAAAACAATATAATGCATTGCCTCTCATTTGTTCTTATTTATAAAGCTCAATTTATTGAGCATATGTTTTATGCCAAGTTCTAGCAAATCAGTGAAGACAAAAAATCAGGTAACATACTGAACTCAACAATCTTAATTTATAATCAGCACATGAAGAAGATAGTTTGGGAGCCGAATTTTAGAAATAGTTTTGGGACATAATCTAAAGGATGAGACTAAAGAAGTAAATGCTAATGGAAAGCAATTGAAACTTTTCAAGTAATAAATATGAGCTTGAATTTAAGCATTTAGTAGGAATGAAAAGAAAATGGTATGAAGCTAAAATGTACTAGATTTGTGATAGGATTTGAGGCTAAGAAAGATTGAAATGTGCCTAAATTAAGTCTGGATCTGGACATATCTGCATTTTGTTTATATTTTTGATTTAAGAAATACATGGGGGCCAGGGATTTATCTCAGTGGTGTAAGTGCCTGTCTGGCAAGTGCAAGGTCATGAGTTAAAAAAAAGAAAGAAAGAAAGAAATACCTGAACCTGGATGACCACGGGCCCAGAATCTCTTGACACGTAACGAGAGGTTTTCTTTCTCTATGTAGATACTGATACATTAATCTGCAATGCATGACATATTACTTTGTCAGCTACAAAAAGAGAAAAAATAATAAAGCTACTGAGTTAAGTATTCCTGATCCAACACTTAACTTGTTTTGCAAATAGGAATTTTGTTAAACTCATGGGAGCCATAGTTCTTGTTGTCTTAATTTTGCAACAGTAACAGATTTACAGATTCACTGACTTGAGAGGATCTCTGGTGTCTTACAAGAGGTCTGCGTGTTTCAAGGTGTGACAAGGGTGAAGCTGTGCAGCAAAGGGGAGGTAGATGAAACCTTTTTATATTTGCTGGCATTGCCCACATGATATCTTTCGTTTAATCCTCATCATAACATAGCTATCATAATACTAAGCCTTAGATATCACTTATCTGACTCATAAACAAATATGCTGAAATGTCTCTGTAATTCTTTTATGATTGTGAGTTTCAAACATGATCTAACTTTTATATTTAGTAATATCTCTGTGAATGATAGTTTTATTAACCTAGATAAAGCATATTTATTATTTTTCTTTATCCCTCTTTCTTTGTATCCACAATGTGATCTTTAAAACGTTACAGGTTTAAGATTCATCTTTCAAATCCTTGCAGAATTCAATCTGGTACAGTTGTAGTACTGAGGACCTCATTTCCTTCCTTGCTTGCTTGCTTTGGGAGATTTACTGGAGACTGAAACAAGGGGCTTCTTACTGAGCTACAACGCCAAGCCCTTTTTATGTATTTATCTTTTAATTTTGTATTTTGAGACGGGCCTGCTGAATCTTCAAGTTGGCCAGGTTGGACTCTGTGTGAAATTGTCCTGCTTCAGTCTCCTAGAATACTGCAATTACAGGCATGCCTTACCCTCCTAGCCAGCTTCATTTTCTTATGGTTGTCAGCTATAAGTTTTCCCCAGGTGTCAGATGCAGACTGCGCTTCCTTGCCACTTGAGATTTTCCTAAGGGACCAGCAAAGGACTGAGAGATCCTATTAAATTAGGCACAGTTGTCTTGGGATAAGCACACATACGTCCTCATGTAAAAACTTTCCCTTTTGCTCTTTTCTGTTGTACACGAGCAACTGACAAGTTGCACACTCTGGGGGGACAGGAGGAGCTCACACACGTTGGCAAGGCTGGTTGTTATTACTCCCAGCGCTCCCTTCGGATGGATGTCTGCCACAGTTAACACCAGTGCAAGGGGTGGGGCACCAGGACAATAATAGGCATCTCTAAATGAATTCGTTTGCTTTCATATTTCTATAAATGTACTTCTGTTATGTTCACACACATGTATGGTGAATTTCAAACTCCATCATTGTCTTCTGCATATTACCCAACATAGTCCAACTCAAAATATCTCACACAATCCAGGTAGGCTTTCCATATTGCCTGCTACCCTTTGCCATGTGAATGGCCTGCCAGGACCTTAATCCCAACATGGCAAATCATTTTCAGTTTTGATTCTGCATATTCTTGAGCTTCTCTTAAATTTCTCACTCTGTGGATTCTTCCATCATCTGTAATGATCTAGAATATTTGTTTCTTCCTCCTGACTGTATACTGCCATTTAGATTTTAAATTCTGCAAATGCCTCTGTTGTGGTCTGTCTTGAGCCTGTCTCCTTCATTATTCAGTTACTTTGTGGGTCACACCTAGCACTGTGTTTTAGACGTTCTGCCTCAAATCATATAGAATATGCATGGTGGGTCTTCTTATTTGGTCTCTATTTTCTCTCTCTTCAAAGAAATTTAAATGAATGTTGGAGATTAATAAATGAAAACACTGTAAAAGTTATACCTCTCAAACCAGTTAATAGATTCTTACTGCCTACAGAGTATTGTCCATATCTTTAGTTTCATAATGCAGTCTTTCTTAATCCCTTTCTATCCTCCTTTTCCAATTTATCTCTTGCTGCTTCCTTCCCCTTCATTAGAAAATATAATGTTGCCTAATGGATTTCTTTTCTTCGGCAAGAGTATCACATATTCTACATTTCCATGCACTCTACTTGTAACATTATCCTGATACCCTTAGCCAGAAGGGACATTGCTTTGTTCTCTGAAACTAGATACCTGTAATACTCTTAAACAGCACTTCTTGACTTCCATTCTATTTCATTTCTTTCCTTTCTTGAGGAGAAATGATGTTCATGTAGTTTCTCATCACCCATGATTGCAAGTACTGTGTCTGCCATATGGTAATCACTGGATACCTATTGATTTAAATAATGATATATTAATAAACTGATGAATATCTAATAATAAGACAGAAACAACCTTATTATTGAGTCTTTTATATTTTTTTTGCCGTACTGGGGATGGAACTCACGACCTCGCACTTGCCAGGCAGGCACTTACGCCACTGAGCTAAATCCCCAGCCCCAAAACAACCTTATTATTAATTTATTAAATAGTATATTCAGAACATGTAAATACAGTTATAAATATTACATTGTATTTATTTTGTACTTTTATTCATATATATTCACATTGCCTATAAATACTAAAAAAATCCTAAAGGAAGGGTCAAAGTTCAATCATAACCAGATCTTCACAGTTACTTCTATGATTTTCATTGGAACATACTTCCTAATACAATAAAAAGACCCTTTCCCTATTTACTCAAGGATATTGTAGGTCAAGCAGATTTACAAAATACAAACTGAGATTATAAACTATTCTATAAGAGGGCATTTACCTTCCCTGCTATTCTAACATCTAATTCAGAATTTCAGTTTTCAATAAAAAAAACATTAAAATTTCATTTCCAGTGGTTAACAGTTTAAATTGTTTCTGTGGATGAATAAATAAAAACAAAAAAGCAAATATTCCCGTGTTACCACAGAGCTGGGAGATGGAGTGTCAAGCTGCTTTACCTTTAATAATGTAACAGGTAGTGAAATATCCACATCCCAAAACTTTATGTCATTTACTGCCTTATAAACCTGTAAGTGCCCTCTGAAGTCAGTATATTCTGATACTTTGCTACCTACAGACCTCATACTGAAATCCACAGGAGTCAGCCATTAAAAATTGAAAGCAGAATGCAGCTCCCTGAAATTGGGTAATTGGAACCTAGCGAAACATCTCAAATATGGGTGTAATAACAAGTATGCTGCTGGCAAAACATGAGC
The DNA here is from genome assembly GCA_004027295.1 of Dolichotis patagonum. Lineage (NCBI taxonomy): Eukaryota > Metazoa > Chordata > Mammalia > Rodentia > Caviidae > Dolichotis > Dolichotis patagonum. Next base: position 10,127 of record PVJX010017440.1, read on the forward strand.
AATCCGGGTGCTCTATTAAATTTTTAACTGACCCTTTGGATGTTGGAACTGTGGAATCTAATCTAATCTATATCTCCAAACTTGCATAGATGATGGATTACCAACAATCTATCAACATTAAAAAAAACATAAAATTTAACAAAAGAGCTTCATATATAGCTTTCATTGCTTTGGGAAGTTTTAAAAAAAACTACTTGTACAAAGGCATCAACAGTCATCACAACTTCCCATACATTATAGTAGGAGAGTATAGTCATAGTTTTTGTACATAATTGGAACAAGTGATGCTTCTTTGAGTTTGTCATTTGTATTATCCATTAAGGAAAGAATTACAACACTCCATTTCCAAATAAAGATAGTCTATAGACAAATAACTGCATTTTAAAATTAGAGAGAGCTCTAAGTTGCTTTCTAAATAACTCTCTTGATTGCTGGATAATGAATCAAAATCAAAGTTCTCTACTAGCACATTATGACATTAACGCTCTGTTTATACGTCAAGGGTACCGGGAGAACATGCTTATCTAGTAGAGAAGGCTTGGCAAAAAAGGCAAAGACACTAGAAATGCTCCATGATAGCAAAGGAAAGCTTTAGCTGTGTGGTAGCACCTACCTTACCCCAGCACTCTAGGAGATTTAAGCAGGAGAATCGCAAGTTTGAGACCAACATGTAGCAACATAGACAGATGTGTAACAAAAAATAACAACACTTTTTGAAAGGGATAGCTTAGTACAAAGTCCCTAGGTTTATGCTCAGATTTTTGTAAGTTTGGGATTGCCTGGGAAAGCCTTTAAAAAAAATATATATATATATATATATTTTTATATATATATATATATATATATATATACTTTATATATATTATATATATAAAGTTTTAATTCTATTTTTATCTATAATTATCCTACTAAATTTCTCCCAAAGAGGCAATTTTTAACTCCTTTAACAAAAAGATATTTTTGGAAAAATTGTTTTGAAATCACACTACTTAATAAACACATGTCTAGACTGAAGGAACTTTGAAATTCTGGGAACTCTGGGAAAAATGGAATGACATAACACTTCAAGTAGAAACTTACTAGTTTTTTAAAAGTTTAAGTATATTTTTGTACTATTTTTAAGCTCCTCTGAAACAAGGAATGACTTCAGTATTGTCAATTAATGTCATATCTTACCCACGATTTGATTTATGTTGTTAAGTATTTTGAGAGGAGAAATTAGAAGCATTTTTGGAAGAAGTGGAAAATCTGAACTTTTAAATTTTGTGTTTCATTGGGCTTAATTTAAAGGTTAATTAAAATATCCCTGACAGCTTTTATTATCACAATTGTATCCACAAACTCCTTGCTTCCCATCACAGACACCAGCTACCACTATTCTTCTCTTTCTTTTTATATTAATACTTTTGTGGGAAAATAAAAGACTTCTATTTTTTTCAACCCACGTTCTCCCTGCAACTCACTTCCTGGGATCTCCATCAGAATGGTTCTGTTGGGATGAATCTAATGTGGGTTCCCAGTTGATCGATGTGAGGAAACTCATTGACTATTCACTAGTCTACTATCTTGATTCTGGTTGAACTCTTGGCAGCAAAATGCATACTTACATCTCTGTCTTTTTGAAACAATAGCCTTTTTCCTGCTGATGTGCCATATCTCACTAAAGTTGTTTTGATCCTTACCAATACCTTTTTATCTTTGCTGATTTCTCATTTGACTCCAATGGTTTAATTTAATTTAATTTAATTTTGATATACTATTGCTAAACTGCCCAGAATGTCCTTGAACTCAAGTTCTTCCTGCCTTATTGAGTATCTAAGATTATAGACCTGCATTGCAATATTGAGGTCCTAATATTTTTAAATACTATTAACAACTGTTTCTCAGGTATCAGTGTCATTTCATTAAATACAATGTCCCAGCTGATATTGCCACCTTCTACATCTAAGAGAATATTACACTTATGTTTACTTCAAAAAAACATACTGTCTCCTCATACTCATGAACATCATAAATGCAAGGACTGTGTTCAGTCTTACTCACCACATATGCTACAGTTTCTTTAATGGTATTTGATAGAAGAGGGCATTCAATACATATTTTCTGAATGAATGAATAGATGAATAGTAATAAAATGCCAAAGCCTGCTTTTAGCATGATTATACTGTAATTAAAAGTGGTTTTGATAGTACTGAAGTCCAATTATACTATTTGAGAAATGTGTATGCATTTTATCTTCATTTATACCCTAAACTTTTGCACAAGCAAAAAGAGTAGTATAGCTTTCATCAGCAAGGAAATAGTTTTTGTTTTTGTCATCCTTCCTTAGTTCACTTGCATCACATTCTACCTATTAAAATCATTATATTACTAAATTTGCTTCATATACTCCCATTTATTTTGCTATTATCCAAAAATACACATCAATAAACTAGTTTACAACTACTATTTTTACTTTTGTCCTATAAAATTTGTTCAGTCCATGTGCATATTCTATGATATTTATCTATTTTTAGTTACAACTTTAGTTGTAACTACAACTGTAGTTTAGAACTGTTACAGTGGTCTATTTAAAGAGTGGTAGCAACAATATGATATTTGATAGTTGATATGAGGAATGTTACTTATACATAACAAAAATTAGGTTTGAGTGGATACAAACAAGCTATCCTTTTCCAGAGAAGCAAAGGACTACATAAGATAATGGAGAATTGAGGCTTCCTGATTCATTTCTTCAAAGTTTTGACAAGGACAGGTACATTTTATAGTACAACAAGGAAAGAAAGTGCAGTTCACATACTCCTTGTAACCTTCCATTTCCTCCATAAAATGTCTTTCATCACTGTATTCCACAATTTATATTTATGTTCATAACCAATACTATAATAGATCCACACCTTTTTACTAACAGGGAATCATACACTCATAAAACACTTCTTCATTAACCTATTTTCCTAACTCAACAGCTGTCTTCTTTTCAACAGATATTTTTGAATTTCCAATATTTCCCTCAGAGTCACTCTCCAGAACTTCCATAGGAATCAGTGACTTTCCTACTTCCTACCGAAGGTCTACAATGTCACTCTTCTGGCCTCTGGGCACCTAGGTGGGAGTGTTTAGAAATGCAAAGTTTTGAGCCTTATTATGTAACTTCTGAAACAGTCTGTATTATAATAGGCTTCTTCAGTGATGAGTAATTTAAAGTTTAAGAAGCAATGTTGTCTAACATCCTCTTGAATAATCCTGACAATGAATTCTCCTGAGTTAAACTGAGGTAGTTCATGTTTCCTCTCAAAACATCTTTCTCCAGGGGTCTGAGGATTTAGTTCAGCGGCATAAGCGCCTGCCTTGCAAGTGTGCGGTCATGAGTTCCATCCCCGGTACTGATTACAAAAAAAAAAAAAAAAAAAAAAGACATCTTTCTTGAGATTTGCTCAATCAATTACTCTAGCAGTATTGTGCTGCTTGTAATCCACCACCTCTCAAAAATCATTCTGTGCTTCTATATTTTTATTAATACACAATTTAGTGCTCTGTAACAATTACAAGTCTTGATGTTAACATTAAAGGAACTGAGTTAAAAATCTCAGCAAACATTCATAACTAAAAGTTCTTGTGAAGATTAGTAGACTTTTCTGAACTGCTATTTCTTCATCTTGAAGAGAACTGTAGATCTTACTATAAACTTTTATAAGTGCTAAATAAGGTAACATAAAGAAGCATAAAGAAGTCAGCCACAGTGCCTGGCAAACAATAAACATACATGAATACAGGCAACATTATGACCTTCAGTAAGAGTCATCACTTCATTCTTTGTAATCAAACTCTACTAAATGAAATATCTGCTTATTAATTTTCTTCTATTTCCAACTAAATAAGATATGTATGTTTCACAGTCTCTTGTAACTTTTATATCTAAATTATTCTAATATCAATGTATCAAACTACTTCATTTTTTACGACATTCCAGTAAGGGTAAAGTAGGTAATTCTTCTAGGTGCTGTAAAGCCTATTTCAAAGTAAATTCTTATAAAATGGCTGAATGAAAAGTTAGAATATTAATAGTAAAGAAATTGCCAGTTGCCTTGTGAAAAAACAGCATCTTTGGCATAATCACAGCCTTGTCTGCAAAACAATGTGCTAACTTTTGAGAAAATGTTTCCTGATATTCAGCCTAAACTAGTGACTTATTTTGTACCAATGAGTTTGCTTTCCATAGAAGTCAGACACCTTAATCTCTCATGCTTCCTTCTGCCTATTGTGTAGACCAAAGCCTTCTTCTATTGGCCTACCATTAAAGAACTGTGAAGAACTTAATCTTATGTCAAGGAATTGAGCAGATAAAGGATCCTGAAATTCTGATAATACTAAAGAGTCTCTTGACCAGTCCTGGAAAAATAATATATGGGATTTCCAGAAGGTGAGTAGGATAAAATATTTTCATTAAAAAAGTATACCTAGGAGCCTCTTACATGTAAAAAAATACAAGCCAACAATATATAGTTAATTAATGGACTCTCAAAGTATATTTCAAACACATAAGCTATTTTATATCAAAATTCAATGTTACAGATATATTATTGAGAACACATAAACACACACATACATAAACAAATAAATACCTACACATGTAGTATTCAACATATTTTAAAGCTTAGAAAATTATTAGTTTGCTCAAATGTATGTATTTGTACTTAATAAAATAAAATTCTCGATACATTGCAAGTAGAGTGCTTAGGCATAAAAAATGTTCTGCTTGTGAATATTTTATTTTATATTGGCTAACAAAACAGTTCTTCAATAATATTTACCCTTAGATATTTTCTTCAAGTAAATGTTTTATTTATGATTTATAGAGGGAAATATATTTAATTTACACCTAATATTAGATATTTCTAGGAAATCATATTGATTTAACCTTATGTGAAAAATTTTTTGTGCATGCTTTTTAAAATTTTTTTTCTGGAGCATGTTTCTATAATGGTTATTAGCTTCTGAAGTCAGGTAAGAAAAACCCAATTTAAACAAAGAGCTTTTTAGCATTATTTGCATTTCGCAGTATTTTCTTCTAAGATGTGAAATATCTAAGCAACATCACGAGGACAAAGTATAATAGATGTAGCTTTAGAACTTACTCTTCAATCTTTATTTACTAGAATATTCATTTAAAATCAGAAAAAGGCAGAAAAGTGACAAATACAGATTCTAATGCAAACTCTTAATTTATACATATATAACATAAAACTTTGCTGATTCTGCTCTCATTTATCTAAATTTAGGCAGCAGTAATGAAAGCTGCAATTTTCTTTGGAAAATTACAAATCTGAAGCAATAATTGTATCTGCACCTACTCTTTGCCTATTTTTGCAGTGTTCAAAAATATTCATATGGCTGGAGAGCAGGTGTTCGCTATGGCGTGTGCTTCATGAATGCCTTCTTGTGCAAAACAAGAACTCAGTAGCATATTAAACCTACACCAGGTGCATGGGGAAAGGGCTTCTACAAATATCCTGCGACTCTTTAGTCCTGTCAGTAGGAGCTCTAACTCTTCGTGACTTTGATAGACTGGAAAAGCCATAATTTGTCTTGTATCTTTGTAGAATATGAAAAGTACACCAAATATATTGCCCTTATTTTGTGGTAGCATCTTTCTCATTTTGTGAAATAGATTTCTGTTTTCATGTATCGTGGAAAGTACGAAGTGATGCGCTACCCAGAAATGCCAGAAAGACATGGACGTGTGCGAGCAGTATCTTTTACTAAGATATATTAATATCTCCAGAAGGCAAGGTGTATAATTGCCTCCAGAAGGCAAGGTGTATAATTCATTGAACTTATCTATGCTTACAGTTTTTAAACTAAATCTAGAAATAAAAGCACTTAAAAACTATTGACATTAAATATTCAATCAATAAGGACATTAAAACTAGAGATGAACACTGGGAAGCTAGTCTCCAAAATCACATGATAGGTTCTAATATGGATTATAAAGTGGCAAAACAAAACTCAGGAAATCCCCAAAACTGGTCATGGAGGGAACATATTAAAAGAATTCTTCAAAATAAAAACTTCTTATCATTGAAATAATCAGTATATAGAGATGCTACAGTCTCTATTCATTTTTTTTTTATATTGGGAACTGAACTCAGAACTTTGGATTGACCTACAGTGTCAGATGTTTTTTGTTTGTTTTTTGTTTTTTGAGACAGGATTGCATTAAGTTGCCCAGTCTGGCCTTGGTCTTGCACAATCTTCCTGCTTAAGTGTCCCAGACCACTGAGATGACAAGTGTATGCCAACACATCAACTTGGTTAAGTATACAACATTGAATATGTGTTACATAAATATGAATATGTATGTATCAGATAATATACTTGAGAGAAAATATGGAGAATCAGATTCAAACCAATTGTAAAACTGAGAAAATTAACTCATAATACAGCAAGGAGACCTTGAGATTTTTTTTTGTTTTAATGAAACCATCCAGCACCCAGTTCTTCATGTTTGCTGTGCATCACATTTTTTGTTTCATATTCATCAAGTACTATTGTTACTGCATGCCAGATAGAAGGCACTAGGAATGCAAGCTCTGTTGTTTGTGGTCACAAAGAGTTAAGGAAGAGCCCCTCTCACAAGAATAAAGAAATATTTTCCCAAAATATTCAGGAACATTCCAGATAAGCAGAATTGGCCATAAGACTTCTTCTAATGAAACCTTACTAACAAAAATGGGACTTTTGCCTTGTGTTGCTGTGGATTTTGTTTTTTTCCTCATTGACATGGAGGTTATATTCATTTTAAAACACATGAGCAGGCACAAAGCTTGAGACGTAAGATGGTTAAATGAATATGTGAGTAAAACCTGATTTCAGGGAAATGCTGGTCACATAATATAGAAAATAAAGAAGATACAGAGAAAAAGATTCTCTGAGTTGTATATTTAAGTATTTAAAAAAGAAAATTATGTGGACACTGGAAAATGCTCATAAGTGCTAGATGAGCAAGCCAAAGCAAAACTTGTAAATTCTATAATTATCTTGGTCAAAATAGATTTTATAAAAAATGACAAAAATGTTTGCAAATAAATAAAAACATTTGCCTACGTCTGAAACCATGGGAAGAATTATGAGAAGTTTTTGAATGCATAATTTATGAAGCAGGAGTTAACCCTGGGCACTGGGAAGTGCCAAGACCAAGAACAGCCTTATCTGCCTACTTTAGTCTCCTGCTGTCACACTCATCTCAGGGTCCAATCACAGAGAGATTCCGATCTGGGGAAAGGGACCTAGATCAGGATGCAGTTAAAAAAATACCCTGGGATCTGACACACAATATCGACTAAGCAGCTCTAACCTAGCATAAATTGCCTTGCATTTGCAGTTTTTCTCGTGGTCTTTCCATATCTGCTTATGTCAGTCCAACCAAATATTTGATACATGCAGGTTTATTTACTTATTTTTGTTTATACATCTTTATTTAATCACAGCCTTCCATCTCACACATCTACACAACACAGCAGAGTTCCTAATTTCAGCTCATTATGTTTTAATGATGAATTGTAGTTTTTAGAAATACATCTTAAGGAGACGGTTTTTAAACGTCACGTCTTTAACATTCATTTCCACAAAATATGACCTGAAATTCTTCTCCCAAAGCATTCTCTTGTTTATAACCTACCTTTACTTAAGAAACACTTTCTTGCACTCTTACCCACTATCTAATAAATAGGTATTATAAATTTTATAGTAGGGCTCCTAAACCTGACATTGCAAGATGTGAAGCACCCTCATAGTTCTCCACTTTATATATTATTTTTTATGGTGAGAATTAAAGCTTTTATGAGGCTGTAATTTTTGACATTACCATTTCTTCCGGGGAACTCAATGTTATCCTATTCTACAAAGAGCTAAACAAGAGAAAGAACACATTTCCAAGGTCATATGAATGTTCCAAACATGGACAGGAGATATACTAAGCAAAGAACATAAAAGCATTTGAGTAAAACTGTCCCTACTAGAGTGGAAAACAGAAAACACACACCTAAATTTTGATAACACAATTTGATTTTATTTATAAAATATTCTATAAATTAAAGTGCTAATTCTGAAAATATTATTACATTTGATTACTATAAATTAAAAACCTTTTAAATGCATATCAGTTATATAAAACCTGTATGAACAAATGACTTGAGAACTAGTAATTAAAATAAAACAATACATATAATAAAATAATATTATTTCATACAAAAATATGGAGTGGAATTCAAGTATACACTCAGGGGAATTTGAAGTATAGTGGCACAAAATATAATGGAAGCCAGCATAGAATCCTGAATCAAGTAAATTTGCATTATGAATGTATTTATAGAAAAATATAGAAAAGTAATATTTTGAGTTAATTTTGTTGTATCGTCTCTGGCCTAATTCAGTAAAAATTACCTTAAGAGTCATTTCATGCAGCAATTAGTTGGGAAAATAATGGTATAGTAATGTTCCTGAAATAGTTCTTGTATTTCTTAGAAAAGTGAGAGTAGACTATTTAATTTATCTGATATTAGAATTTCTTGCTTTAAAATAATCACCTGAAAATACTTACCTTGCAAAATTTTAGTGAATATTGGCTCATACAGTTCCATTATTTTTGTGAATATACTCAAAAAGTCAAAAATTCACTATATATGCATTCATTATATTTATGTACATTCATATTCAGTGGTTGCAGTGTAATCACAAAGTGGAACAATAACCATTAACTTCAGAATATTCACTTGCCCATTTTTTCTTTTTTCTAATACTTTGGGATTACTAATCTACCTCCTGCTTTATAGATTTGCCATGGTCATGCAATATGTGCTTTTTGGTAATAAATAACTCATGCTTTAACATACGCTTTGTAGTTTTCATGTTTTAACACGATTTTATTGGATGCATATGCTACATATTCTTTCACCCATTCACCAGTAGATGAACAGTCGAGTTTCTCACAATGCTTAATCATTATGAGTAATGTTACTGTATCTATCAGCACAGTTTTTGAATATATGTGCATTACATGAAATTTTAAAAGCACAATGGTAACTGTTACTACCTAACAATATCTTGTTTTTATTAATTTCTCTTGTATTGCTAAGAAAATCTCCACAATGAAATATGTGTCAGAAATTGTCGTATTTTTCATATCTTTTTCTACCTAGGAGGAAAAAGTGAGTCAGCCTATGTGTTTTCATATGACAGAACCTCTGAGCTATGAAATCATTCGTAACTAGTAACAGTTGGAATTACTTTATTGTACTCACTTTTCCTCTCTTGACTGTGGATACTTGCTTAATTACTGCTGTAATTTTTTAACTATGTAGAATTTATTAATGAACTTGTCTAAACTTTTTATAGGACTGCAAAAATTGATCAATGTGTTGGCATTGCGGTTTTCAATAGAGGTAAACTGTGGAGTGACTCTTCTTTTGCTTCTCTACTCACACAGGCCATCTTAAACATTGACTTTTTCATACTGAAATATTCCTTCAGACACACATGGGTCCACCTCCAGAGCTGCTGTTGTTCCATACTGCAATATACTGGACAATAGATTTGAGCTCTCTTGCCTCCTACTGTGTCTCCTTTTCTTTTTAGGCCTCTTTCTACTTCTAAATAACTGTTGACAACCAATGATCATTTTTTATTGATTTATTAAATTTGAATGCTACCTAGGACACAAGTAATTACTCTTTTGAAACACATGTGAGATTCATCCCATGGTCTAAATACATTAAAAAGAAACCTAAACCTATTTCTTGTAACTTTTTTTTGTACCAGGGATCGAACTCATGACTACGTGCTTACAAGGCAGGCACTCATGCTGGTGAGCTAAATCTCCAGCCCTAAACCAATTTCTGTGTCATTCAAATAATACTGAATTTTTTTTGCAACTGGTCATAACTTTGACTTTTTGCACTAAAGCACTGTTACCTGCATACAATTCAAAGTTGTTATAAAATGATTCTCATAAACTGACCACCATATGAGTATTTGTGATTTTCACCTATCAATAATATCCTCTTTCATACATCTCACATGCATGCATTGTTGGCTGCTTTTTGACTTTAGACTCTTATTTTGATATAAGACAAAAGGTTATTATTGTATTCCTATCGATAGAAGTTATTGACTAGGTAGTGGTCACTCTGTTTGCCCAGGGTGTTAATAACCCACCTCACAAACATGGCTGCACTATGACTTTTTATTTCCTGTGACATTCAGTGCTCTTGATTATGTGCACAAACATCAATAAATTGCCTTTTCAGTGTGATTTAGATATAGGAAATATTTGCTAGTTAAATGAAACACATTTCCAACTAAGCTTCTCAACTGTGTGTAGCACTTCCTCATTCTTTTTTAACAAATAGGTTCCTATGTTTTAGCTGGTTTGTTTTTAGTAGAATTTTTTTCTTCAAATGTTTTACCATTTAGATTTTTGCTTCAAAATACTACACATAATTGAGATCTATTCTGAACTTTTCAGTTCCGTATCAGTATTATTAGGTATAGAATAAAGTATTTACATATAAGTTATTCTTTGTGATCACAAAGCACGTACACCTAAAATCAATCAGGACTGTAGTCTAAAATATTTTCTGTGTTTTTCATATAATAACACACTGGAAATATATGTATTTAATTTTGTGCTTCAGAGCAGAATATACTTTAAGAAAGCATTTTCATATGCTTTGCAGTCAAAATATAATGGAAATATTTTCTTGTTTTCAAATTTCCAAAATTCCTAAAGAAGGCTGCATACTTTGTTAAAGTTATGCATTCATTTAATGAACATGATGTAACCTATTCAACATCTCTTACAAACCTTGTAATAAGGTAAGAAGTAGTGTGAATAGAGACCTCTTAAGACTCTTGTCACCTGGTGGCTAAAACAAGAAAATTATTAGAAAAAAAACTGCACAATTATAATTCTGCCTGATGTTACAAGAGATTTGGACATGGTGATGTGGGATCTTTAGATAGAAATAGAGTCAAAGAAACTCAGCGTCCAGCTGGAGCATGAAGAAAGAGAAGTTTGTCAGTATATAAAAAGGATAAAAATCAAAATAGTAGTTCAAATAACAAATAGGAAAGGGACCAAGTGGGGACATCAACATTTAAAAATGAATAAAATTCTGTTGAAAAAATTTAAAAAAAAACAATCAAAGTATTATGATGTTATTCAAGCCAAGTGAAATTTTCCAAAAGGTGGGGCCAGGGATATAGCTCAGTGGCACAATGCCTGCGTGGCAAGCATGAGGTCATGAGTTTGATTACTGGTACAGAAAGAAAGAAAGAAAGAAAGAAAGAAAGAAAGAAAGAAAGAAAGAAAGAAAAGAAAAGAAAGAAGAAAGAAAGAAAAGAAAGAAAGAAGAAAGAAGGAAAGAAGAAAGAAAGAAAGAAAGAAAGAAAGAAAGAAAGAAAAGAAAGAAGAAAGAAAGAAAGAAAGAAGAAAGAAGAAAGAAGGAAAGAACAAAGAAAGAAAGAAAGAAAGAAAAAAGAAAGAAAAGAAAGAAGAAAGAAAGAAAGAAAGAAAGAAAAGAAAGAAGAAAGAAAAGAAAGAAAGAAGAAAGAAGAAAGGAAAGAAGAAAGAAAGAAAGAAAGAAAGAAAGAAAAAAGAAAGAAGGAAGGAAAGAAAGAAAGAGAGAAAGAGAGAAAGAAAGAAAATCACTTCTTCCAAAAGGAGAAGTGATGAGCAGAGTCAGCTGATCCAAAGAATTCATATAAAATTAAATGAAAAGTGCTCAGTAATGAGACTGAATACATCAGTGATGCAATAAGAGATATTTCAGTAGTTGATTGCTATATAGTCAAGTTGAAGTAAGTTTTTTGAGGGTTGACGTCATGAAATCTTAAATGAGACTGCAGAGTAGTACTGCTTGATGTGAGAATAAAGGTTCCAGTATAATCCAGAATCTCTTCCCTTACAAGATGTGCTAAAATATTAATAGCCTCCCATTTATAAGTTTAAAAAATGAGTACTATTACATTAATTAAGCAAGAACATGGCCTGAACACATCCTAGTCTTGACATTATTAACAGGTGTTTACTAAAGAAACTTCTAGGGGAACAAAGGCAGCATACAAGGGTAACGAAAGACAAAGGAAGACTTACACAGTTTGAAATTCCAGACTTTTAAAAAATTAATTCTAACGAAGTTCATTTTGCATCATTACTTTTAATAGGAGAAATAGTATCCTTTTTATATTTTTGATATATTTTCATTTGATATAGAATTTTGGTTAACTTTTCATTTCCCAATTTGAACTAGTGAAATTTAGTTACAAATTTATATTAGGTGAATAGTAACTTTTTTTTTTGGTAAATAAAACCTTCTTACTCATATTTTTAGGAATTTGCTTAAAACCCACCCTAGCTTCTATTCAAGAGAAAGGAAGCAACTTGAACTCTTGGTCTGGATTCCTGTAAACAAGATTTTGGTCCCTAAAATTATTTAGAGGAAGAGAATAACTCTTACTCATTGCTTTGTGCCTGAGAAAAATACTACATTCTCTTTTCTGACTCCAGATAGACCATCAGTAGTCAAAATAGGTACTTCTGGGAGAGCTCTCCTAAGAGCAAGTGCATTTTTTACATGACAAAACAAAATACTGTGGAACGTGCATTAAATTATTTCCTGCTACTGGAGGAAGTCTTTTAGAACCACAAGAAGGTTAAGCTGTTTCTATTGTGCTGTGTTAAAATATGTGATTTCTTAAAATGTTATTTTGTTATTTAGTTTACTGCTGGCCTGATGCATACATCTAGCAATTACTGAAACCTGATAGGTCAGTAAGTTATACTTTTTTTCTCATTTTCTCTACTATTGCTTGCTAATATGAACATGTCTTAAATATTTGTCTATAACCATATTTCCTTACTACAGACAATGTTTACCACCTGTGGCCATCAAGTAACTAGATAAGTATCTAACACATAGTAGAAATTATGTAAATGATTCGGTGAATTATTGAATGAGCTAGGAAGTTATTGCTGAACTGTTTTTCAAGCAGTAGTATGCAAGGCTGGGAGAATATGAGACTTTTGCTACTAAGTTGGTTTAACTGTGAGTCAGGTATTAATTTTGGAACATGTAAAGCATTTATCCCTAGCATTTTCCTTTTTTGTGCTACATACAATTATTTATCATAGAGGTTAAAGTTCATAATCATTTCTGACAGGAATGAGCATCATAATTTGTAAAGGTTTGATTTCTGTTTTCAGAATGATTTGCATATTTCCTTGAGTCTTTAGGAAGTACAAAAAGTTTCTGTCAGACTCAAACTCAAATCGAAACTATGTAACCTGTTGATGCTTCATTTAGTGTATGAGTTCAAAGTCTGTGGCATTGCTTGAATGTCAGCTTGCCCTGAGCTTATTTTTTTTTTCCTTTCATCAGTGTTGTCTCTCTCACTTGGCGCTGAGCACTGCATCTGTTTAATGTTCTTTTTGTTCAGCAAAGCTCACCTCTTTTCTAAGCTGCAGCCTAAAGCCAGAGTCTGAGTTTTGGAGAAAGTAGTTAGCTTTGCTACCCTTCAGGCAGCAAAAAGGTGTGTGGTCTTGTGCTTGCCAATGAAGGTGTGGAGTGGAAAGAAAAAACACCTGCCCTTCTGAGCTCTGTGTGACTGCTTTGAAGAATGGGGCAAAGCTATGGTGTCTTTTGAAGCCATACACTTCCTCTTTAGTGCTCAGGTTGTTAAGAAAAAATGTAGGCACTGGTATGTGCAGGGCATTTTGCAGCTTTTCCTGCTTTTGAAAGTGAAGTTAATGTCCTCAATACCTGGGAGAAATTTTTAATTTTATTCTAGCTGATTAATTCCTTCATCTTCATAGAAATCCATTCCTGCCTTATAATTAGGCAGAAGTCTGAACATTCTAAAGAAAAACCTAAACCAATCCAAAACAAAACAAATAAATTAAAAAAAAAAACCTCAAATCCTCATAAGGATTAAGGCTCAAAGCAAAACTAAGGGAAAAAGAAAGAAAGAAAAAAGTATACCACATCACATTCACTTTTAAACGTTCTAAGTGATATATTAAAATCATCTAAAATAAGCATAAACCAAATAAACTGTAATATTTTCTATGCAGATACACAGAACACTGAGGACAAATCAAGTTTTGATGGAGAACCATATTTGACAAAATACCTGGATAAACTCCAAGCCAACCAAAGGCGTATTGAAACACTGGGTTTGCTTTCTTTCATTAGACTTCAGTGATGCTACCTGGAGACAGGAGAGCAGTGCACAGGGCTGTAATCCACATGGCACCTCATTTTCTCTGCCATCTTCACATTTCTAAATGTGCATATTTTCACATGATTTCCTTCCCTGCTTGCACCAAATGTTTTCACAGGCATGCAGGTACTTTATCAGTGTTTCAGTTTTAGAATGATTTATGGTGTTGTGGCCATTTTTTCTGCCTTAATGACCACAAACAGGTAAAACTAAATAAATACTTAGCATCTGTGAAAAGAGAAGCTATTTGTTTCCTAATCAGTAGAATATCGAGGTGTTTTAGATTTCAGTAAACTGGATGATATCAAAGATTGCTGCTACTTTGAGTTGATTTAGGCTATTTCAAAATCTCTAACTGTAGAATATTTCTGTTATAAAGACATTTGTACCTAAAGCATGAAGCATTCAAATAGCACATCTTTGTCTTGCCTCCTCTGTAAGAAATCTTTTAGATTTGCTGTGTGTTTGCTTTATATCACACACTGAATAGTAGAGGTAAAAATTCTTTTTACTGTGTCAGCTGTCTCGTAATCATCCCATTACAGCAAAGCAGTCAAGAGTTCAACAAGGTAGGACTCAATCCAACGTGAAAATGGCACAGTGCTAACATCAGAACTGCTCTTTTAGTTGAGTTCGTTTCATATAAGAAGTTTATACACATAAATTTTGATAGCAGTCACTATTTTTCTGAGGTATAATATAGAAAACATTCTTCTGGGTGATTAAGATTTCATGAGAACAATAGTAATTGTTTTCCAATTAGAATTCTAGTGCAATTGGAAGCATAAAAAATTAATGTTTTTATTTTTAAGGATTATTTCCTATAATGTATGAATCTTTATTGTCTGTGATTATTCATGAATGGAAGATAGCAAATGCTTGTAATTTTACTTATAACAGACCAGCTAACATTCATTGTAAGAGGAACTGAATATTTATTTATTTACTTCTTATGTGTGTAATTTTTAAATTTTATTTTATGGAAAAATGTAAAGTAAAATTTCCTCACAAAATAATAGGAGACTAACAGTAGCTGATACATTATATGCCGTTGTCTTTAAAGAAGTTGCTCAGGGAACAAAATATGAGAATACAAATTTCTCCAATTGACATTACCACAAATCTTCCTTTTTAATGAATTAAGAGACACTAACAGTATACCTCACTTGCATTTTCCCCTTTTCCATACTGTCCTTTTCCCTTTCATCCATCCTAGTTCATTTTTCCTTTTGTTTTTGATCTTTAAATTTTATTTAAAGAGAGAGGAAAAAAACCAACAAAACAGAAGAAAGGGTATCAACAATACAGAATTCCAAAGGGAAAAAAAAGAAAAGAACAAAAAAAAACCCATGAAGAATTCACTGCTTGATAAGTTACATACTGTCATCTTAGAAATAGTTGTTCAAGTTACAAAATTAAAGCATACAAAGTACACATTCAAACAGCGAGACTGTGAACACTTCTGCTCAACAATGTAACAACAACAGTAATATGGTCGTCTATCTTACACATTTAAACATACATGCAGTTACATCCTTTAGAGCACTTTCTTTTACTTTCTTTTTTACAGTAGCAGTTATACATTTTGGGTTTTATTACTCCTACAGTTCTTATTACTATTTACAATAGAGACACAATGTGATATTTATAAATATGATTCTTATTTATTTCAATAATGAGGATAGTCTCAAGTTGTCTCCATTTCCCTATAAAGGCATCAAGATCATCCTTTTTCATAGCTGAGTAATATTCCATTGTATAAAAATACCACATCTTTTTCATCCACTCTGCAGTTAATGAGCATCTTGTTTGTTTACAAGATTTAGCTATTACAAATTGTGCTGCTATAAGTATGGGTACATATATATCACTATGATATGAACCTTTCAGTTTTTCTGGGAAAATACCCAGGAGAGGAATAGCTGGTTTGAGTGGAACTTCCCATCTTAGTCTTCTGAGAAGGCTCCATATTGATTTCCATAGAGGTTGCACCAGTCTTCCCTCCCGCCAACAGTGGAGCAGTGTTCCTTTTTCCCCCATAGCCTCGCCAACATTTTTTATTAGTTGATTTCTTGATGGCAGCTATTCTTTCTGGTGTGAGGGGCTAAACATATTCACTGGAAGAAGGATAGCCTTTTTAATAAATGGTTTTGGAAAAATTGGCTCTCCACATGCAGAAGACTGAAACTAGATTCATACCTATCACCATGCACAAAGCTAAAATCTAAGTGGATCAAAGACCTAAACATTAAAACAGAAACACTAAATCTACTGGAAGACAAGGTAGGTAGAAGTCTTAGAGACATAGGGTTAGGCAAGAATTCAGGAACAAAATGCAAACTGCATGGGAAACGCTTCAGAGAATCAACAACTGGGATCTCATATTATTGAAATGTTTCTGCACTTCAAAAGAAATCACCATCAGAGTGAAAAGAAAACCCACAGAATGGGAAAGAATTTTAGCCAGCAACCCCTCAGACAAAGGACTTATATCAAGAACATATAAAGAATTGAAAAACATCAAGACACCCAAATTCAAAGACCCTCTCCAAAAATGGGCATCTGAGATGAACACACAGTTCTCAGAGGAAGGTATACAAATGGCAAATAAATACATGAAGAAAAGTTCACCATCACTGGTCATTCGAGAAATGCAAAGTAAAGCAACACTGAGATTTCATCTCACTCCAGAAAGAATAGCTGCCATCAAGAAATCATTTTTACTTTTTAACAACTTTTTTTTCATTTAACTGTAGCTATTGTGCATTTTAAAACTTATTTATTCTTTCAGTCTCTCACACCAGAAGACAATACAATGTTTACACATGTGATTTATTTTACTTTTGAATATGGTCTCAATTTGCATTTATTTTCCTACAGAAATCTCAAGTTTATCCTTCTTTTTGACTGAGTAGTACTCCATTGTATAAAATTATGAAATATTTTTTAACCATTCCTTGATCAATGGACATTTGGATTGTTTTTAAGATGTAGCTATCACAAATTGTGTGATACAAACATGGGAGCACATATATCACTATGGTAGAATATTCTTAATTCTTCTAGGAAGATATCTAGCAAAGGAATAGTCAATGGAATGGAACTCTAATCCTAGTTTTCTTAGCAATCTCCACACTGATTTTTCATAGTGATTGTACAAGTCTACACTCCCACCAGTGGTAGAGAATGGTTCCATTCTCCCCAGAGAACCTCCAACATTTGTTATTGGTAGATTTCTTGATGATAGTTATTCTTTTGGGGAAGAGATGGAACCTCAGTGTTGTTTTAATTTGCATCTCTCAAATGACCAGTGATGTTGAACATTTTTGCATGTGTTTATTTGCCATTTATGTTTCATCTGAGAAATGTGTATTCATTTCAGATGCCAATTTTTTTATTGCATCTTTGAATTTGACTAATCTGATTTTTTTCAATTACCTATATGCATTGGGATGAATTTTTTTTCCACACCACGAGTTGTCTTTTCACTGTAATGGTTACTTTGTTTTCAAAACTTTTTAATAACATGAGATCCAAGTTGTTGAATCTTCATTTCTCATGCAGTCAGGGTTTGTTCGTGAATTCCCTATGTAGACCTATGTCTTCAAGATTTCTACTTACTTTCTCTTCCAGTAGATTTAGTGTTTATGTTTTAGTATTTAGACCTTTGACCCATTTTGGCTTTATTTTACTGCATGGTGATAGACATGGTTGTAGTTTTAGTCTTCGGCAGTTGGAAAGCTAGGTTTTCCAGCAACGTTCATTAAAGAGGCTATCTTTTTTGCATTGAACACGTTTTGACCCTTTGTCAAAGACAGGATGGCTGAATGTATTTGTCGCTGTGTCTGCATCTTCAAGCCTATTATGCTGGTACTCAGGTCTGTTTTTTTATTTATTTACTTATTTACTTATTTATTTATTTATTTATTTTGCCAGTACCATGTTGATTTTATTACAGTAGATTTCAAGTCAGAGATTGTGATGAGTCCAGACTTGCCTTTGTTGCCCAGGATTGCCTTTGCTTATCATTTGGTTCCAGATAAATTTTAGGAATGTTTTCTCTTGTTCTGTGAGGTGCACTAATGGTATTTTCACTGAAATTGCATAATCTGTACAAAAATTTTGGGAGTAAGATAATTTTTACTGTGGTAGTTCTTCCTATCCATGAGCAACAGATATCTTTCCATTTTCTGATATCCTCTTTGATCTCCTTTTAATTTTTAATATATAGATCCTTTACTTGCTTTGTTGATTGATATCTATGTATTTCATTTTTGGGATACTATTGTGAAGGATGTAGTTTCCCTAATTTCTCTCTCAGTGACTTTGTTATTTATGCACAAGATTTTTGAGTGTTGAATTTGTTTCCAGTTGTGCTACTTAAATTTCTTTTAAATCTAGCTGTCCTTAATGGAGTTTGGGGTCTTCTATGTAGAGTATCCTATCAGCTATGAATCATGATAACTTAACTTCTTCCTTTCCTATACTTACTCATTTTATTTCTCTGCCTTATCAAATTGCTCTGACTAGTGTTTCCAGAACAATTTTGAAAAGGAGTGCTAATAGTGAACATCCTCGTCTTGTTACTGACTTTAGAGTGAAAGCTTTCAGTTTTTGTCCACTTAGTATAATGTTAGTTGTTGGTTTGTCACCTATGGCTCCTATAAGGTTGAGTGAAGACCATCTATTTCCATTTTATGTAAGAATTTTTATGATAACTAGGTGTTGTCATTTGTCAAAAGCTTTTTCTGCATCTATCCAGATGATCATGTGAATTTTTTCTTTGGCTCTGTTGATATGGTATATTATATTTATTGGTTTACATATGTTGAAACATCCTTGCATTTCTGGGATGAATGCCACTTGGTCACAGCGCACAATGTTCATCTATATTTGCTGCATTCTCTTCACTAGTATTTTATTGAGAATTTTTGCATCTATTTTCATTAGAGAGAGTGGCTTGTAATTTTATTTTTTTGGTTAGGTCTTTCTTTGGTTTTGAGATCAAGGTAATACTCATCTCCAGGAATGAGTTAGAGAATATTATTTCACTTTCAATTTTATTAAAGCTTTTGAGGAGTATTGGTATTGAATCTTATGTAACTTTCTTGTAGCATTCACCTGTGAATTCATCAAGACCTGGGATTTTATTTTGCTGCTCGGTTTTATTAGAATTTTTATATCATTGACAGATATTGGATTTTTCAGAATTATTGTATTTTGTGATTCAGATTTGGTAATTCATACATAATTAGGAATTTGTTTATTTCTTCTATGTTTTCCATCTTATAAGAATAAAGTTTTAAATAGATGTTAATAATCTTCCACAGGATCTGTAGTGATTTCACACTTTTCATTCCTCATTGCATAAATTTGAGTTTTCTGTCCTTTTCTTGATAAGGTTGGCTAAGGTTTTATCAATTTTACTTATTCTTCCAAAGAAGCAACACTTTAATTCATTAATTGTTTGCATCATTTTCTTAGCTCAAGTGCATTAATTTTTCCTCTGATCTTTGTAATTTCCTCTGTCCTATGGGCTTTGAGCTTGGCTTGCTCTTCTTTTTCTAGATGCTTTAGGTGCAACATTAGGCTATGTACTTGAGCTTATTCTGTTATCCTGATGTGAGAATTCATCATTATACTTTTACCTCTGAGGACTGCTTCCATTGTTCTGGGATGTTGTATCCACATTTCCTTTTAATTGTAGATATTGTTTAATTTCTTCTTTAATTTTTGTTACCCATTGGTTGTTCAGGAGCATGTTATTTTATTTCCTTGTATTTACGGAGCTTTTGTGATGTCTTTTGCTATTAATTTCCAATTTCATTGGACTATCGTCAGATGCTATGCATAGGGCAATTTTGATTCTTTTGAATTTACTTAACCATGTGCTATAGGCTAGTATATAGTTTATTTTAGGGAACACCCCATGTGCAGTTGAGAAGAATGTGTATTCTGATGCTGTTGAGTGGAACACTCTGTAAACATTCACTAAGTTCATTTGTTTGGTTCAGTTCTGATATTTGTTTGCTGATTTTTTTGTCTGGTTGGTTTATCTATTTGTGACAGTGGCATATTTAGGTGGCCCCATTACAATTGTGATATTGTTCATTTAATTTTTCATGTCTACTAATATCTGTCTTATACAGTTGGGTGTTCCCATATTTGGTGCATACAGATTTATGATTGTCATATCTTCCTCTTGATAATTCTCTTTTGATGATTCTTGGATTGAATTTCACATTGTCTGCAAACAGAATGGGTACTTCTGCTTTTTTTCTGGGTTTATGTTGCATAGAATATTGTTTTCCACCATTTAATTTTAATCTATGAATTCCTTTTGGAGTCAAATGTGTTTATTGGGTACAGCATATTTTTAGATATTCTTTCTTGATCCACTCTGCCAGTCTGTTTCTTTTGACTAGTGAATTCAGGCCATTTACATTGTATGTTATAATTGATATATATTGAATTATCTCTGTTACGTTATTTTCCTGTTGTTGGCTCCCTACTTTCTCCCTTTGTTTAATTGCTTGTCCTGCTTCGTGGTTTCTTTCTGTTGTTGCTATTGTTATCGTTGTTGGAATTATGGTATTTTTTTTTTTTGGTACCAGGGATCGAACTCACAACTGCATGCTTGCAAAGCAGGTGCTTACACCACTGAGCTAAATCCCCAGCCCCTGAATTATGGCATTTTTTAACTCTGTCTAGAATATATTTCACCAGCTTTTGGTTTAGTGGGCATGAATTTCTTCGTCTGTTCTTTGTCAAAGAAGTATCTTATTTCTCAGCTTATTTTGAAAAATAGTTTTGCAGGGTCCATCAATATGGGTTGGAAATTGTTTTCTTTCAGAATTTGAAATACTTCACTCCAAGTGTTTGTTGACTTGAGGGTTTGTGTTGAGAAGTTTGCCATTATTCTGATGGGTTTTTCTTTAAAGTTGATCTGTTCCATTTTCCTAACAACTTTTAATATTTGGTGGTTTTGCTGAATTTCTGGGATCTTGATTATTATCTGTCTGTGTATAAACTTATTTAGGTTATGACTAATTGGAGTTTGAAATCTTTCACTTATCCATATGTCAGGTTCTTTTTCCATGTTTGGGAAATTTTCTGCTATTACTACTGCATAAAGGTTTTTTTTTATATCATTTGTGTTGACTCCTGCTTTTACACTGACATAAATTAAACTTGTATTATCTTTCTTCACACCAGCTTGAAGCTGTCAAATTGTTATTTTCTGATTTTACCTTATTTTCAAGAGATGTTTCCTTTTATAGTCACTTGCCATGTTCCTGTCTTCAAGATCTAAAAGGTTTTCTTTGTTTTTTTTTAAGTAGTTTTGCCAGTTTTCAATAGAATTTTAGTTTCCTGGATATCTGTTTGAATCCATTTCACACAGTCTGTTTCTAGATTCACTGAGCTATTACTTTGTAAGTGTTGACACTTTTTTACCTGAGGGATCATTTCTGATCTGATATGCTCTATAGCCTCATGGATTTGTTTCTTTACTTTATAGCTATCATTTCATAAATGTGAGGTATCCGTCTTCCATTTTCTGAATCTCATTGTCTCCTGGACTTGCTTTGTGTGAGATGGAAGTCTGAAGTTTCATTTGAATTCTGTGTCTTGTCATTTTCTACTTCAAAAGTTTTATTTTGTTTTCTGTGTTGATCCTTTTAAGTTTTTGTAATAGGCAACTTTATCACTAGTATCAAGGCCTCTTTAGGCAAGGTTTGTTCTTCAGGCTGTCTTCTGCCTGTAGGAGTTTCTTGGTTGTTGTTTGCTCCAAGATTCTACCTTTCCAATTAATTAACTGTGAGATGTTGTTATTTGTTTGGCTCAGTTTCCAGTTCTTTGGTGCTGGGATGTGGTGAAGTTATTACCCCAGAACTTCCCAGTATTGTTACAGAACTGAGAAGAGTTGACTGAAATAGATATGACATTTTAGGTCAAGTATTAAAATTAACACTGAAAATAGCATCAAGCACAGTTTAGGAACTGACAAACTGTGGTAGCTATTAATTTTGAACCTTTAACTATAAAAGCAAAATCTATAGTTATATAGCAAACTGATCATAAGTTACGAGCTTGTATGCAGAGTGCTTCCCTCTGGGAGAGTAGTTTTACACTGTGGTGGTAAATTAAACGAATAGTAGAAAGAACAGAAATAACTGAAAAGAAATAAAGTAGAAATCAGGCTGGAGGATAAAGAATAATCAAACAAACTGAGGAACTAGAGAAAAGGGCAGAAGAGAAAGAGTAAAGGAGTATGCAAGGGATTATTAAAGTTGACAAGAAAAATTAGAAAGATTACTCATGCATATGAAAATATGATTAAGTTTAGAGGCAAACTGAAGAAAGGAGGAAAGAAGACTAATAGATTAGAACCAAAATACAGCTAAGAAAAAAAAAGAAAAGGAATAGGAAACAAACCATAAAACAGGAAATAAAGAAGAAAAATAAAATAAATAAAATAAAATAAACCTACATTTTTCTCATGGCCACCAAGAGTCCAAGACTACTGGATAACACTGCCAGGCCTGCAGTAGAGTCTGTGCTGGATTTGAGGTTGATCCTGGCATCCACTGTGGCAACCTGTGAGCTGAGTCTTCAGCCAGCACTTTCTGTATGTCCCTTAGCAGCCTCCCTCTCCTACTCTGTTTCTCTTGTGAGTGTCTCTCCTAGTTGTTGTACCTTTTTCAAACAGAGATGGGACTGTTCCCAGTCCTGCGCACCACTGGCCCCTTCTCCCTGCTCGGCCTTCTGTTTTCCTCTGCCACTGGCAAGTCTCTATCCTCTTAGGTCATTGGCCGCAAGGTTGGGTGGGGTGCTGGGCCGTAGTCTGGCCCTCTGTTCCTGCTGTTTCAGTCCAAAGCTGCTCAGTCCCAATTCTTAGCCGTCTCCCTAGGTGGGGCTCTAACTTCCCATTTGTTGCTTAACAAGTTCAGCTGCCACCATCACCTTCCTGTGCTGTAACTTCCTGAGGTGAGACTGGGGTGTTGTGGGGTTACTTTCTGCTCCAGCCCCTGGCAGTGTGGGGATGGCCTAGGGCTGCATAGTCCCAAGTTGTAGGGCTGTTTAATTCCCTGAACCTGTGTTTTACTTTACATAATGTGTGCTTATTATCAATAATTTTAGCTTCTTTGAGTTGGATTTTAAATGCTAAGAAAACTATACATAAAACTTATTCCATGGTCAAAAAGAAGATTGACTTAAAAAGCGGATAGATTTTCCTTGAATAATAAGTACATTAGTTTGTGGTTGTAGGGTGAAAAATAGTGAACAATCTTAAATAAGTTTTAAAATGTTAACTTTAATAAAAGGTTAAAGTGAAAAAATATTATTAGTTGCCCATGGAATATTTTGTGAGAAATATTTTCTGTCACAGTGCTTTAAATTTTTCATTATATGGTCTATTACTTAAATTAATCCTTTATTTTCTTACTGTATTTATATTAACTTTGCTTAGTCAGTAACTGGAGAAAACATTAAAATAAGATAAAGTAGAGCATTAAATATTAAACATTGTGGCAAAGAAAAAAAAATGGCTGTTTTTCTTTTGTCAATGTGTCTACTAAAATTTTTAAAAACATATTTTACTAGTGAGTGTTTGCAGTACATAAGTTTACATTCCTTGTGTGGAGTTGCTATACATGCATAACACATTTCAATTCCTTCATTCATCCCCTTTCCTTCTCATTCCTTTAAAGCTGAGGTGGCCTTTCAATGTTGCTTTAATTCACATTTTTCCAATGGCTAGTACTGTTGAGCACCTATTTACCATTTCTACTTCTTCTTCAATGAAGTGTCTGTTCATTTCACTTGCCCGTTTTTGATGAGGTCTTTTCTTCTTGGGACTGTATTTTTTGAAGTATTTATAGAGATACTAGCTTTCTGTTTGAAGAATATCTAATAAATATTTTCCCACCCTGTGGTACAGTATCTTTTTAATTTGATAGCATCCTACCAATTGATCATTGGTATTATTTCTGAAATGTGCAACTAGGGTGTTGTTCAGAAAGTTTTTGCCTATGCTTATGACTTCAAGTGTTTTGTCTATGCACTGAGGGCTGTTTTTGCATCCTCTATTCTGTTCCATTGGTCCATATGCCTGTTTTTAGGCCAGTATCATGTTGTTTCTTGACATGGACTGTAGCTTGGTAATATAACTTCAAGTCTTGAATTGTGATACTTCTCTTTTTGTTTTGTTTTCCAGGATTGCTTTTGCTTTTTGTCTCCCTTCTGGTTCTGTATGAATTACAACATTATGGTTTTTAGTTTTGTGAGCAATGGAGTTGGTAATATGATTGAGATTGCATTAAATCTACATATCAGTTTTATAGGCATGGACATCTTGAATATATTGGATCTGCTTATGCAAGAACAGAGAATTTATATCTTGTTACATTACTGACTTTGGCTATTAATTTTAAGAGTCTTTGTAGATTTTTGGGATCTTCGATGTAAGGATCATGTTATCTGAAATGTGGTATTAATTTAACCTCCTCATTTTCTATATTGTTCTCTTCTATTTCCTTTTCCTGTCAAATCACTCTAGATAAGGGTTCAAATACTATACCGAACAGGAGGGGTGATAATAGACATCTTTTTCTTAGCTCTGAGTTTAGAATAAAACCTTTCAGCTTTTCTTAATTTAATATGCCACCAGAAAATTTTACATAAGTGACATTTTATCAGATTAAGGTGAAATCCTTTTAAACCTATTTTCTGCAGTGTTCTAATCATAAAAGGTTGTTGGATTTTGTCAAAGACTTTGTCTGTGATCATGTAACTTTGTGATATATTATATTTATTAATTTATTAATTTATATATGTTGAGCCATCCTTATATCATGTGATAAAACTGGCTTGGTCATAATGTATGATCTTTTTGATGATGTTTGATGGTATCTTGTTGAGGAATTTTTCATGTGTAGTCATTAAGATTTTTTATATTTCTTTTTTTTTTTTTTGGTTGAATTCTACTCTGGCTTTGTAATTGATAATGTAGCTTCCAGGAGTAACTATGTGGGTGATCACTCCATTTCAATTTCATGAAAGAGTTAAAACAGGATTGCTGTTAGATCTCCTCTGAAGTATTTGCAGAATCCACTAGTAAATCCACCTGGACCTGGGCTTTTCTTAAGTTTATTGTATGTTTTGGGATTACTCAGTGATTTAACTTATCTTAGTTCTGTTTTGGTAATTCGTATGTATCTAGGAACCTATCCATTTCTTCTGAATTCTCTAATTTATATGTTTACAAAGTATTTATGCATAATTTTTCTGATTTTGACAGTGTTATTTCACTTTTTTCATTTTTAATTGCATTGATTCTGACATTTTCATTTTTTGGTTAAATTGGCTAAAGGTTTTTCAGTTTTGTTAAATCTTATGAAGTTACAACTCTATGGTTCATTTATTCTTTGGTTCATTTATTCTTTGTGTACATTATTTGGTCTCAATTTCACTGATTTTTGCTTTGATTTTATACTTTTTTGTGCATTTTATATTTTGGTAATTTTTCACTTTTTCATTTTAAAGACAAAAAAGAATAAAAATGATGATGCAGAATTTCAAAACAAAATAATAGAAGGTTAACACTGGCTCATATATTGCATATTGTTATCTTCAAAATAGATGTTCAGATTACAAGACATAAGCCCAAAAATGATCCAACATTAAAGCATGAACTATTCTTTTTATCAATTAACAGAGATCAGTAGTATAATTTTTATTATATATATATATATATATAATTCTTTCTCTTCTTTTTTTTTTCCTTTCACCTTTTCCAGTTGTTCCTTCCTTTTGAAAAGTTTCCTCCCCTTAGACTTGCACAGTATCTGTTTTGCTTTTTGGATCTTATTTACTCTTTCAATTTTTAATAGTAGGGAGACAATATAATATTTACACATGTGAGTCTGATTTATTTTACATGTGAATATGATCTCAAGTTGTATCCATTTATCTGTAAAAGCCTCAAGTTTATCCTCATTTATGTCTGAGTAATACTCCATTGAATAAATCACATCTTTTTAAAAAAATCTATTTCATGATTGATAGGCATTTTGGTTGTTTCCAAGATTTAGCTACTAAAAATAAGCTCCTATAAACATGAGTGCACATATATCACTGTGGCATGTTTTCAATTCTTCTAGGACAATTCCTAGAAGGGGAATAGATGGATCAAACAGGACCTCTAATTCTAGTTTTGTGAGGAGTATCTGTACTGATTTCCAAAGTGGTTGTACAAGTCTACACTTCCACCAAGAGTGGAAAGGGTCTCCTTTCTCCCCACAGCCCTCACCATTTGTTATTGTTTGATTTCTTATTGACAGCCATTCTTTTTTTACTGAATTGAAATCTCAGTGTTGTTTTTACCAGCATTCCTTGAATGATTAGTGACATTTCTTCATATATTTTGGGGTTTTATTTTTAGGACCTTGTAGAACCTTGAGGTGCATTGCTAGGTCATTTATTTGGCCTCACTCTACTTTTATTGACGTGAGCATTTACAGCTATACATTTCCAAATTAGGTCTGCTTTCACTATATCCCAAAAGTTCTAATAAATTTTACTCCCATTATCGGCTTGAGAAACTGTCATATTTCTTCTTTGATTTCCTCTTTAACTCATTGTTTATTTAGGAGTGTATTGTTTTATTTCTATACACTTGCACAGTTTCTGTATTTTCTTTCATTGTTGTTTTTTTTTTTTTAATCGGTACCAGGGATTGAACTCACGACTAGCCTGCTTGCAAGGCAGGAGCTTATGCCGCTGAGCTAAATCCCCAGCCCCTTCATTGTTGATTTCTACTGTCATTGCACTATGTTCTGACAATATGCATAGCATAATTTAAATTCTTCCCTTTTTATTTAAGCTTGCTTAATTGAATAGCGTTGTGATCTGTTTTGGAGACTTTCTTATGCTGCTGAAAAGAATGTATATTCTGTTGTTTTGGGGTGGAACATTATAGATAATTATTAAGTTCCTTTATTTGGGGGTTTTGTTTAACTCTGATATATTTTTTTTAATTTTAATTTGAAAGAGAATAAAACCAAAGGGGGTAGTACAGAGCAGATCAGAACAGGACAACATAGGCAACACAGTACTTTACATTAAGCCAACTGGACATCAACAGTATCTAACACCATATCTCTTACTCTGCTATAGTTGAGCATAGTTTCAAATACAATAATATCAAACATAACACAATAGTATAAAGCCATGCATAGAGTGAAAGAATTACAGGGCTTTCTGAACCGAATAACAGAAAATGTTCAATGGGTACTATAATATCTCATTTTTGATAAAAAAGAAAAACAATTTGTTTGAGCTATCACACATATTCAAATTCCAATAAGACACAATGTGATAGAACCAACGGTAGTAGAACAAAAAAAGCATGGTAGGACTTCTAAGAAGGATGATATTAAATCAGCAATTGCTGTCCTAATATTTTGTTTTCTTCAAAACTGCTATTCATATCATCAAGTATGATATAGATCTTAGTTTTTAAAAGTTTTTTAAAAATACACTTCAGCTACAAAAGCCATTTCGCATCGCTGGTGGCCTTCCTAGGTATGGTATGCGTGGATGATAAAGCTCGGCCTTCCATTTCAAGGCATCTCCAAGCAGGGCTAAGCATTCGGATCTACAATATTTATATAAACAGCTGACTGTGTTTATAGCTAAAATTTATGCTATTTTTTTATTTATCATATGCTTTTCTTTTTTTTTAATAATTTTATTTAAAGAGGAAAAAACAAAACAAAATAAAACAGAATAAAGGGTAGCAACCATACAGTATTCCAAGGAAAAAAGGAAAAGTACAACAATAAAACCTAAGAAATTATTACTTGACTAATTACATACTGACTTCTTGGAAATAGTTGTTTAAATTACAAAGTTAAAGCATGTAAAGTAGA
>PVJX010017441.1:0-38338 GCA_004027295.1 Dolichotis patagonum
ACACCCAGCTACAGACATTGTTCTAAACTTGCAGAGACATAGCATTGAACAGATCAGGAAAAATCCCTGCCCTACTGGGAAGAAATATGATGATGAAAAGTAAAATATAGCCAGGTATGGTGACATACACCTGTAATTCTAGCTTTCAGGAGGCTGAGGTAGGAGGATCATCTTGAGTTTGAGGCCAGCCTGGGCTACACAGTGAGCTCAAGGCCAGCCTGAACTACATAGTGAGACCTTGACTCAAAAAAAAAAAAAAACAAAAAAAAAAACCAGTGTGTAAAATGGTGTTAATAATAGTGAAAATCGGAGAGGGTTTGCTGTTTTTCACAGGAAGGCCTCACTGAGGTGACACATGGGTGAACGAAGAGATAGAGGGAGAGTGTTTCCAAGCGGAGGGAACAGCCCTGAGCAGGGAAGGTGTAGGTGTGTGAGGAATCGAGGGGAGGCCTGTGTGGTGAGAGGAGAATGAGTTAGGGGCAGATGGAGTGGGAGACAGAGTGAGCAGATTCTGGGTCTGTTAGAAGATGGAGTCCAGCAGGATATGGTGGTTACACCTGCAATCCCAGCACACTGGGAGGCTGAGGCAGGAGGATGGTAAGTTTGAGCTCAGCCTGGGTAATTTGGGAAGATTCTGTTTCAAAAATAACAAAAAATGGGCCAGAGATTTAGTTTAGTGCAGAGGCCCTGGCTTCAGTCCCCAGTCCTGAGAAAAGGAAAAACGAAGGTGAAGCCAAACACTATTAGCTGTTAACGGAATTGCTGGGAGACAGAAAGAGAAAGGTCCCAACCCTCAGACACACAAGAACAAGTGGAAAGAGTCAGAGACACAGGAAGCCAGATACAGCCCAGGCACAAGGGCTGGAAGACACAGGGACACATAGAGATCAGGAGACAGAGGCCCACAGGAAAAGCCAAATGACAGATACAGAAACACACCAGGTGAAAGGGGCCAGGTGGCCCAGGTGGGCTGTCCCTACCCATCCACTGCCCTTTTGCCCTTGTCTCTACCCCCTGCTCTCGACAGGTGATCGACTTCGGCTCAGCCAGCATTTTCAGCGAGGTACGCTATGTGAAGGAGCCGTACATTCAGTCCCGCTTCTACCGGGCCCCTGAGATTCTGCTGGGGCTGCCCTTCTGTGAGAAGGTGGATGTGTGGTCCCTGGGCTGCATCATGGCCGAGCTGCACCTGGGCTGGCCCCTCTACCCGGGCAACAATGAGTATGACCAGGTGCGCTACATCTGTGAGACCCAGGGCCTTCCCAAGCCCCACCTGCTGCATGCCGCTCGCAAGGCCCATCACTTCTTCAAGCGAAACCCTCACCCTGATGCCACCAACCCCTGGCAGCTCAAGTCCTCGGCTGATTACCTGGCTGAGACCAAGGTAGGGAGTGCATGGGGCAGTGGTAGTCAGGGTGGGGGTTGCTACATGAAGAACAATCTACTTAAGGAAGACTAGAAGCTTGGGGTCAGCTGTGAGGGTTGTCAGAGCAAAATTCTGGGAGTGACCAAAGGTGTGACTAGAAATCTGAGGATTAGTTCTGGGGCTACTGTATCAAGACACATCTGGGTGAGACTGCAGGGAGGACTGGAAGTTTGGGGGTCAGAGATTAAAGGGCTGCTGTAGCGGGAGGGATCCAGGTTATAGCACAAGCATGCCAGTGAGATTAGGGTAGCTTCTGGCAGCATCAGCCCTGGCCTTAGCAACTTGTGCAGCAGAGAGGACTTGAGTCAGATCACAGAGGACATGGGTGACAGTCATGACAGAAAGGGGGATGTGAGTGAGACCCCTGGTGAGACTAGAAGTTTAGGGCAGCTATCTGCTACCTCCTCTGCAGTGGCAGTCACCAAACCTGTGCAGCAAGAGAACCTGGGTTAGGTAGCAGCAGGGACTGGAAGTTTGGGGCCATCTGTAGAAACTCACAGCAGGAAGGGTCCAGGTGACACCAAGGTGGGACTGAACATTTATGGCAGATCCTCTGATAGCTCCATGGCCGGGGGTCATCAAACATATGTAGTAAGAAGGGCCTGGGTTTGACCCTTGGGGGCCCAGGAGGGCTGGGATAAGGTGTGGAGGCTACACCAGTTAAGGAGGACCTGGATTTGATTCCAGGGACAACTGAAGGTTTTAGGGCAGCCCCCTTGCTAGCCTCTGGTAGGGGCTGGATCCACACATGGAGGCCTGGGGTGAGGTACAGGGTTTGGGTCAGTGAGGGCTACGGGTTAGGTAACAGGAAGGCCAAACAGCACAGCCAGGCACCCTTCCTGCAGCAGCAGGAAGGCTCTGGACCAGATGGGAGAGGGCTAGCGCGTAGGATCAGGTGTGGCCTGCGAGCAGCAAGACTGCTGCACGTTGGATCATAAGCAGAACTGAAAGTGAGGGGTTGTGAGGGGCCCCAGGGCGGAGGCACGTGGTGCTCAGGACCTGGACACATTTCCGCCTGCCTGGTGGTGCCCACCCATGTCCCTCTAGGTGTGTCCACTGGAGCGCCGAAAGTACATGCTCAAGTCCTTGGACCAGATTGAGACGGTGAACTGCAGCGGGGCTGCGGGCCGGCTGAGCTTCCCAGACCGAGAGGCACTGGCGGAGCTTGCCGACCTCAAGAGCATGGTGGAGCTGATCAAGCGCATGCTGACGTGGGAGTCACACGAGCGCATCAGCCCCAGCGCAGCCCTGCGTCACCCCTTCGTGACCATGCAGCAGCTACGCACCACCCATGAGGGCACCCGCTACTACCAGCTGTCCCTGCGGGGCTGCCGCCAGTCACTGCAGGTGGAGGGCAAGCCGCCCCCGTCTGTCACAGCTGGCGCTGAAGACGGGCCGCCCTACTACCGTCTGGCTGAGGAAGAGGACGCCGCTGTGGGCAGAGGCGGCGTGGCAAACGGCGGGTCCTTCCGGGATGAGAAGGCACCAGGCATGCAAAGGGCCATTGACCAGCTGGATGATCTGAGCCTTCAGGAGGCCGGGTGTGGGCTGTGGGGCGAGGTCCAGGCCGACATGGTCTCCGACATGCTGACCCCACTCAAGGCAGCCACCACTGGCTGCCGGCTCCCCAGCTCAGGCCCGGAGCCCATCCTGGCCTTCTATGGTAGCCGCCTGACAGGCCGCCACAAGACCCGCAAGGTGCCTTCGGGTTCCAAGTCCGACTCCAACTTCAGCAACCTCATCCAGCTGAGCCAGGCCTCACCAGAGGATGACAGGCCCTGCTGGGGCAGCGGCTGGGAGGAAGGAGAGTGCCAAGGGGTCTCTGCTGAGCCACCTGCCATCCCACAGCGGGAGGGTGATGGACCCAGTATCATCAAGGACATGGCCATGGATGAGGAGGTAAAGCAGCTGGGTGGGCGGGTGGTAGGTCAGGGCTTCCCCGAGAGCTCCCTCCAGGGTGGGAGGCAGATAAGCAGGCCTCACTCCCACGTATCTGCATGTGTGTGCCTGGTTCAGAACGCCTTAGCCCATATTCGGGAAAGAGGGTTCAGCCAACGCTAACCCACTTCACTAGGTGATCAGGCCTGGCATGGGTAACTTCTAGAACAGTGAGAGCCGAGCCGCTGGAACCTGCCTTCGCCTGAGCCCTGGGGGAGGTCTCATGGCGGCTCGTTTCAGGAGGACACGTGCTGGAAGACCAGCACAAACCTCCTTGTCGATGCCCTTCTCCTCCTCCTCTCACAGAGATCAGGCCCTGAGCTCTTCAACCCCAACTGCCGTCCTGGAGAATGGCTGAGCGAAGCTGACTGGAGCCTGGAGGGCATCAGGGGCCTGCGGGCTCAGGGGGTCCCCGCCCGCCACCTCCACCCGCACACTCCACCCCGGGGCACTAGCTTTCTGCAGCACGTCAGTGGGCACCACTGATGGCGACCTCACCCCTATCCATGACTGGGGGCTGCACTGGTTGGGCTGGCATCCCTTCTCATCCTGAACTGTTCCTCAGGGCTGTCCCCTCAAACCCACAAATTATTCTTACAGAAAGATAGTTATCCAGAATGTCCCCTGCCCCCAGCGCATGCCCATTCATACCCCCAGGAAACAGGAGCCCCTGAGGTCTGGCCCATGGACCTCTTGGCTGCATCCGCTGGCCCGAGCTTGCCTGGTCCTGCTACTTCCGCCTATTTCAATAAAGAACTGTTCCGCAGCCCTGCCTCTTCCTTGCCTCACTGCTTGAGGCCTGGCCCACCCAGGGGTTGGCTACCAGGGTGGCACCCAGGCCCTGGCTCTGCCATGCTCTACCCAGCTGGCCACTGGCTCAAGCTAGGGGCTGGGCTATGTGGCACTGGGAGGGAAAGGCTGTGCTTGGCCCACAAACCCATCCCCTATGTATGCTAAGTGCTTGCAAATCCACCCCCAGATCATTTGAGTTTGCCAGATGCTGAGGTCGTACTATCAGGGGTCTTTCCTTAATGTTACAGGCTTGACATGCACTTGCCCATGCCTGGGACATGCTAAGTGTGAATTCACCTGGCAGATATAAATGCATGTTAGACGCACACTCAGGGTTCAGACATGCTGGTCCATCCCTGGGATATGGCCATGGTTCAATCCATGCTGTTCACCTGGAGCATGCTTCCTGTGTGGCACATGCTACCCCATGCTGGCTACACTCGTGCTCAGCCTGGGCCAGCCCACGTGGTTGCACACTGCATGCTTAGCACACACCAAATTGCACTGGTCACACGCCAAGGGCCCAGCACCTACTCAGCACCCTGTCTCTTACCACTCAGGCTCAGGCTGTACAGACAATTATTTACTTCTTATTATAATGTTGGGCCCTCTTTGCCCTAGAAAGGGGGGTGGGCCAGGAGTCCAGGCCCAGCATGCACCCCCCACTTCTTTGGGAGCCGATCCCTCCCCCAGCTCTGCTAGGTCCCGGGGCCATAGCGTCAGGCCGGTGGGGTGGAGGTAGAGGTGGGAGCGCAGGGGAGAGCCTGGAGAGCCACAGTGGGGCAGACAGAAGCAGGGGCACAGGGACAGGGGCTGGGACCCTATCTGGGTCCACGGGGCCTCACAGGCCTTGGCCTGTCCTCTGGATTGGGTCTCAGAGCAGCCGACAGGCATTGCCCACACTGTCAGCAGAGGCGTCAAGGTCGTGGCTATACGGAGAGTACCAGTCCCTCAGGAAAACCGCCTCTAGCTGGCTGCGCAGGCCACCACGCCCGTTCTGCGTCACCAGCAGCGAGGTACCTGCCGTCTCGGTGAAGTAGTTGCCAGACCAGTTGGAGGTCCCTAGGGAGGAGGAGACAAAATGATAGCCCCATGGGGCTCGCCAGGCTCTGGTCCCTGGATCCTCCCTGCTTTTGTCCCTTGGAACACTTACCGATGTAGGTGGCACGTTCAGTCACCATGTACTTGTTGTGGTTGACACGGGCATATGGGATTCGGGCCTGGGCCTCATCCGCAGGGACCACAAAGAGTTTCTGCCAAAGAAGGAGAGTGGCAAGGAGAGCAAGATGCAGCTGGGGGTGTGACCAGCTCCGAGGGCTGGTGGGGCGTCCTCAGTAATCACTGGCCGAGGGGAAGACCTTGTCACTCCTGGTGCAAACTTGCCCCTCTCTCGAATGGCTCCCATTCTTCCCTGAAGTCTCTTCTTACATGTCCCCTTTTCAGGAAGTCTCCCTTGACTCCTCAGGCCAAGACAGGTCCTTGCTTTGTGCCTCCCCGTCCCGTCCCCAATCTGTGTGTGCCTCTCTGTCCTGGCTGCTCTTCCTGACCACGGCAGGGCTCACTGGGGATCTGGTTGGATGACACAGGAGCTCCATGCAGGCTGTGTCCCCAGCATTGCTTACCACCTGGATATCGGTGTGGGTGTGGTTGTCACGCAGGGCGGCCAAGGAGAGCAGGAAGGAGCGCATGGATGGCTCGGAGTGTCCCCAGCAGCTGATCAGCAGGCGCACCTTGACACCCCGCTCATAGGCCGCCCGTCGCAGCCCGTTATCGATGGAGGGCCAGAACCTGGGGGTGATGTGGACAGTGTGTGCAGGAGGGGGGCAGCTGCATCCCCAGGCTTTGCCCTCAGGTTGAAGGAGCCAAGCCTGGCCCCTGTGTTAACTTTCTGAGCCCCCAGCCTCAGAAACACCCCCTGCTGGCCCCCAGTCCCTCCCTCCTGCCCCTTGAGGCCCCTCATTTTTGGTTCCTGTTGCATCCTGCCCTACAAATCCAAGTCCTCCCTTTGTTGGTGGTACTGGGGATTAAACCCTTCTCACTGAGCTA
Organism: Dolichotis patagonum; assembly: GCA_004027295.1. NCBI lineage: Eukaryota > Metazoa > Chordata > Mammalia > Rodentia > Caviidae > Dolichotis > Dolichotis patagonum. Next base: position 6,203 of record PVJX010017441.1, read on the forward strand.
TATCCCTAGCCCTTGATTTTTTGAGACAGGTCTTATAAGATGCCCAGGCTGGTCTCGAGCTTGTGATCTTACTGCTTCAGCCTCCCAGTGTGCTGAGATTACAGGTGGATGCTACCACCCAGTCATTTCGATTCACCTACTGACTCTACACTGCCTTCTTCAATGATCCCACCCAATCATCTCCCTTCTTACCTCTGATCACAAATCCAAGCCGGCTGTCCCAGCCCAGCCCTTCCCCAAACTCTTCACCCCATTTTTATTTTGTCTCTAACTTCCAGAATCCCACATTCTACACTCTCTACTTTAGGTCTCTAGCTCCCCCTTCCCCAAACCCCAATATTATCATCCTTTAAAAAAAAAAAAAATCATCCTTTTCTTTTGTTACCTCCAACCGCCCCCATCATGCTTGCTTCTCCTACCTCAAATACCCATACCTCCTCTCTGTCACCTCTCCATGGCTTCCCCTGTGTCTGGCCCTTGCTTTTGGCCTCCCTGGCTGCTCTCAGAGCCCTGTCACCACCTTCTATGTGCAGGGGCTCCCCCTCTGTGCGCCCCGCAGTACCTGCGCGGGTGGGAGAACTCCATGGTGGGCAGGTAGTTCATGACGGCGATGTAGATGAAGCTCCGGGCGTTGTCCACCACATTGAGCAGGGCCTTCAGGTCAGGGGTTCGACCACTGGGACACAACGGTGGGGGTGCACTCTGGAGGGAAGGGAGCAGTCAAGTCCCCTGCCAGGGCCACTGTCAGCGGGCCCCTGCCAGGGCCACTGTCAGCGGATGATGTACCACAGCTTACCAAGAGCCAGGTCCAGTGAATTTCACTGAATCCTCAACCTCCATGACAGGCAGAGGTAACCACCATGTCTACCTTGCAGGTGAGGATGCAGATTCAGGTGAGGATACAGATTCAGAGAGGGCAAGTGACTTGCTGAGGCTATGCTGCTGATAAACAGAGCCAGGAATTGAACCCAGGCTGACTCCAGATTTTTTTTTTTTAGTAATGCCTGACAGGACGGCTGGGAGGTCAGTGCCTCAGGATTGGGTGTATGCAATAATCAGAGGGATTATGGGATGACTCAGAGGGGGCAGTGACCTTATGATAATGAGAATCTTTATGTTGATGAGGATGGTAGGGAGAGATGGCAGGTGAAGGAGTTTGCACTTTCCCCAAGGTGAAACCCTATTTTTATTACTACTGGGTTCTCAAGGCTGATTCCAGCATTTACACTGAGTGGTTACTGACCCAGCAGCAAGAATATCACTTGGAAACTTGTTAGAAGTGCAAACCCTTTGTGCTTCACTCTGCAAAGCATTCTAAAGCAGAATGTTAGGGTGGAGCTCAGGTCTGTTTGTTTATTTTTGAGATAGGGTCACCCTGTGTAGTCCAAGCTGGCCTTGAACTCACTATGTAGCCCAGGCTGGCCTCAATCTCATGGCGATCCTCCTGCCTCAGCCTCCCAAATGCTAAGTGTGCCTAACCATGCCCGGTCATGTTTTTTTTTGTAGTTTTAGAGACTGAACTAAGGGCCTTTACACTGAGCTACACCCTCAGCCTTTTTTAAATTTTTATTTTGAGGTAGGGTCATCCTGAATTGCTCAGTTGCCCAGACAGGCTGAAATCTGCTGTCCTCCTGCTTAAACCTCCCAGTGTGCTGGGATTACCCTGCCTGGCTCCACGGCAGAGCCTGAGCACTCTTAGACAAGTGCTGCCCCCTGGCTACTGAGCTCTGGAAATGTGACTAGTGCAACTGAGGAACTGACTAGTTCACCATATTCATTTTAATTAATTTATTTTATTTTATTATTATTTGGTACAGGGATTGAACTCACAACCTTGTGCTTGCTAGGCAGGTGCTTATACAGCTGAACTAAATCCCTGGCCTTAATTAATTTATTCTAAACATTTCTTTTCTTTCTTTTTTTTGGGGGATGGGTACCAGGAATTGAACTCATGACCTAGCGCTTTATTTTAATCATTTCTTGATTTTTGGTTTTTTGAGACAGGGTCACACTATGTAGCCCAGGCTGGCCTGGAACTTGCAGTGATCGCCCTGGCTCAGCACCCCCTCCCCCACCCCACTGTGGGATTATACAGGTGTGTGCCACTTTGCCCAACTAATCTGAATTAGTTTAAATGCCAAGAACTGCCTGTGGACATCACCAAGGGTCTGGGACGCATGAACTCTGCTGCTGGCAGTATTAGGATATCATTTTCAGATGGCAATGAGGCCTCAGGAGGGTGAGACACAGCCTAGACTCCGGGCTCATCAGGCAGGGCTAGGTGGGACTGTAAACACATGTATCAAGACCACTGCCCCACACTCACCGCCAGGTATGCCAGAGCGGGGGTCCCATTGAGGCAGATCTCCATAGGTGTCTCTTGATTGTAGCGGGTGTCATAAGCCCGGGGCCAGGTGGACGGGATGGAGCTCCCCGGCTGGCCCAGGTACCAGTAGGCCTCAAAGATCTTGGTGAGGTCCCGAGCCAGGCAGCTGCAGTTGTACATGACCACACCCAGCTCCTTGACCTGCAGGAGGGCAGCGCTGAGTCTGGTGCTCATAGACGACAGGGACACAGCCAGCCCAGTCTCTTTATCCCTTGGTCTACGCCCGTGTCCCCGAGTCTTTGCTCTGTCCTTGCTCCGAAGAGTTAGGGTCCTAGAAATTTCAGTTTGAGTTCGTAGGTATGAACCCAAGGCCTCACACATGCTGAGTGCTCTACCACTAAGTTACATCCCAGTCCTTTTAAAATTTTATTTGAAAATAGAGTCTTATTAAAGTTGTTCAGCCTGGCCCTGAACTTTGGAATTCCTCTCCCTCAGGTTCTTGAGTTGTAGGGATTACAGGTGTGGGCCACTGTACCTGGCTTCTGCTCATTCTTTGTTTTCTTTTTGAGACAGGGTCCTGCTGTGTAGTGCAGACTGGCCTTGACTCAGTTATGTAGCCCAGAATGGCCTCCAAGTCAGTGATCCTCCTGCCTCAGCCTCCCGAGTGCTGGCATTACAGGTGTGTGTCACCAAACTGGCCTCCTGCTCGTTCTTAGATCTAGGCCAATACGGTCCTCATCTGGAAACCTCCCTAAACTGCCCAGAATGTGCCAGGCATTCCCATTTCCCTGAGCTCTCACAGTACTTGGGCTTCCCCCTTCCTTTGCTCTGCTGACAAACCCGTGTCTCTACTGGGTGGGAGGACAGGCCCCACAGATGTCTCAATCACAGCTAGATGTTCAGCGTCTCTCTGCATCAGCAGTAAATCTTGGGGTTGGGGAAGTATTCTTTGTGCTGACTCCTGCCAAGCCTTTTGTATCAGATCAATTGTCACCTCCTTCAGGAAATCTTCCCTGCACCCCAAGCTGAGTCAGATGACTCCTCTGGGCTTCCAAAGGCCACAGTTCCCAACCTCTGCCTGAGCCCTGCTGGGCTGTCAGTATCTGGCAACAGGCAGGGCTCCGTGGTGCGCTGGGAACTCCATGAAGTTTATCCATTACCATTAGGTTCTTAGCGCCACACAGAAGAGTGCAGGGCTTAGGGCAGGCGTTCACAGGATGGAGAATGGAGGCCACCCTGGGGCCTTGAGGGCCCTATGCATAATTGGCAGCCACCTTGAGGGACTGGGGCAGCCCAAGCTTCCATGAGCAGCAGGAGGGTGGTGGAGGGCTGGATTGGGGGATGTTTAGGAAGGCTTGGCAGGGAGTGGGAAGAGAACCATAGAAGAGATGGGCAGAGACAAGGGTGGGATTACAGAGGAGCGAAGCTGGAATCCGTGAGCCATGAAGAGGCCTAGAAGGGAGGGTGGGCTGGGTGCAGGCACACCTGAGTCAGTGAGCGCCAGTCCATATTGGCACTGCCCAGGTAGAAATGCGTCTGGTCTACCACCCAGAACTTGGTGTGAAGGACACCGTGGGTCAGCTTCTGCATGTCCACCATGCGGACCTGGGCACCTGCAGCCAACAGGGGCAGTGGTCAGGGGCCAGCTTGGGCAGCCCTGGGTGCATCACGCCCACTGCCCCCACCTCACCGCTCTGCAGCAGGGCCTGCAGGTCCGCCTGTGGCTGGGGCCCATTGGGTTTGCTCACAGCGACGCGCACCTTCACGCCTCGAGGTGCCAGGGTCTGCAGCTGCCGGAGGACCTCCTCACCCTGCAGGCAACAGAGAGTTCTTAGGGGCTGGGCCAGCCAGCTCAGGGCACCCCAACGGGGTTATTTCAAGATTTGGCTTTGATAACTGTAAGAGCTAAGTCCCTGCTACTTACTACGTGCCAGGCCTCTGGATGTCTGCACTTACTGAACTCTTACAATACTCTACAGAAGGGCTGACGACAATCCCCATCATGCAGATGAAGAAACTGACCCTGAGAGAGCGCAGTGGTGAGTGGGGATTTGAACCCAGAGCATCTGCTTCTATCCTGTGATCCACTTCAGTGGGAGACTGAGGGGAATTTGAGGTCTTTTTTTTAAAATTTTTATTTTTTTGGTAGTGGGGATGAAACCTATGACCTTGCATCTGCTAGACAGGCGCTGTACCACTGAGCTACATACCCTAGTACTTTTTTGATTTTGAGACAGGATTTCGGTAAGTTGCCCAGGCTGGGTTCTAGCTTGTGATTCTCCTGCCTCAGTCTCCTCAGTGCACCTGACTTGGATTTTCTTTTTTTTTTTTTTTTTTTTTTGGAGACAAGGTCTATGTAATTTAAGATGGCCTTGAACTAACTACATAGCCCACCTTGGCCTCAAACTAGGGTCAATCCTCCTGCCTCAGCCACCCAAGTGCTGAGATTATAGGTGTGTGCCAGCAAGCTCAGTTTGGATGGTTTTTAATTTTATTTCTTTTTTTAGGAGTGCTTCATGAGCATAAACATAGGCAGCAGAGAAAAGAAAACAGAAATATCACTATCATCATGTTTATTTGTTTTTTGAGACAGGGCCTTTCTATGTAGTTCAGGATGGTCTTGAACTCACCATGTAGCCCAAGCTAGCCTCAAACTTGTGGCAATCCTCCTGCCTCAGTCTTCCAAATGCTGGGATTACAGGTGTGTGCCACCATGCTGGGTTTAAAGTCATACATTTTTAAAAAAATAGTAGTTATTCACCTATACCATTCTTCTTCTTTTTTTTTTTTTTTTTTTTTGAGACAGAGTTTTGCTGGTGGAGAGCCTGGTTTTGCACTCATTACGTAGCCCAGGCTGGCCTTGAACTTGTGGCAATCCTCTTAGCTCAGCCTTGGGAATGTTGGGATTACAGGTGTGGGCCACCATGCCCAGTAACAATTCCTTTTTAAACTACAGAGAGACCACACGTAGTGGCACATGCCTATAATCCCAGGACTCTGAGACTGGGGCAGGAGGATTGCCTCAAGTTCAAGGCCTGCCTGGGCTACACAGTGCATGCAAGGCCAGCTTGAAATACATAGTGAGTCCCTTTCTCAAAACACAATCGCCTGGGGCTGGGGATTTAGCTCAGTGGCATAAGCGCCTGCCTTGCAAGTGTGTGGTTATGAGTTCGATCCCTGGTACCGACTAAAAAAAAAAAAAACACAATCGCCAGGGGATTTAGCTCAGCAGCACAAGCGCCTGCTTTGCAAGTGCGAGGTTGTGAGTTCAATCCCTGGTACCAAAAACAAACACACACACACACACACACACACACACAAAAACCCACAAAATAAACAAAAAACAATGCAGATTTTAGTTTGTTTGCAAACCATAGCTAGAATGTATTAACAGTAAGTGTTTATAATGGGCTGCCTATCCCAGCCACTGTAAATTAGCACAGACCAAGCCATTCTGTCCTTGAGAGAGCCCTGCCAGACAGGCAATGTATGTTGGCCCCCTCTTATAGATAAGGAAAGGGAGAAGTGACCGCCAGAGGTCACAATGCTGGGAGTACTTGAGGCTGGCTTTTTTAGACAGGGTCTCACACTGTGCACTTCAGACTGGTCCTGAACTCACTGCATAGCCCAGGTTGGCCTCGAACTTGTTGCTCCGCTCTTCCACTTCTTTGTTTGACAGGGTCAGAGCAGCCTGTGGGCAAGTGACATCTGCCAAACTAATCTCTTGTAACCAAACCCGCACCCTGACATTCTGAGGCCTCCAGATGATCGTGACAAATGCCCTGGTTCAGAGGGTCACGTGAAGACAGCCTCTTCCAAACACCTGTGTCCAACCAGCCTCGAGACACTTCCACCTGTCTCCAGGGCTGCGGAAGAAACCCCTTCGCTCCCCTTCATGCTGCTTCCCCTCCCCCACTGACACCCTTGTTGCCAGCCAGCACCCGAGCTGCTGGCTACCTGTTGGGCTGAGGGCTCCTGCATGTGCGTGTCATTGTTGGTGAGGGTCCAGTAGAAGGAGGCGATGTCCAGGCTGCTGTGAGCACCAGCAATCAGGCCCAGCCAGGCCTGGCTCGTGGAGGGGTTGCTTGTGGTGGCATTTGGGAAGTCCAGGCCTTCAGGAATGCTCTCCACCAGCACTGCTCTGGGGATGGGGTGGGACAGTGTCAGCCACAGGAGGCCCAGAGATAATCAGCTGGGGTGGGAGCGTGCTCACCTGTCTGCCCAGGGATGTGGATGGGAAGCTGAGCGTTACCTGTGTGCGTGCCTGGCCTCATGATTCTGTGTGTGTGGAAGGGAGATTATGCGCGTTGATGTGTGTGTGTGTCAATCCATAGATGTGGATGGAAGCTGCTGTGCGTGTCTATCTGTTCACAGACCTGCAGAGAAGATGACGCTGTGGCTGCCATGGAAACTGTGGGGGGAGAGGGGGGTGGGCATGCACTCGGGAGTCTGCAACCTCCTCACTTCATCGCTGCATTGGGTGCGGCTGAGCACAGGCCCTGTTCCTCACGTGTGTTTAAGTGTCCCTGGCCTGGCAGCCCCCCTCCAGCCACCCCAACTTACTCGCAGGGATCATAGCAGGGGGCTGGTCGCTGGTTGGGCCCAAAGAGATGCAAGTCCCCATATTCCCACAGGAATAGCTGAGTCATTAGGGCACCGAAGCCCACCACAGCCAGGATGAGGACCAACAGGACCCAGCGAGCTTTCTGTGGGGAGGAGAGGGTAGTCAGCCAAGGCAGGCAGCCCCACAGAACCCTGAGCTGATCAAGGGAGTGACGGTGCCTACCTTCTCTGCAGCCTTCCAAGCCTCAATTTCATTAATGGGCAGCTCACTGGCAGGCTCTTCAGCGGGCACCTTCAGCTGGGAGGTGGGGAAAGGGAAGTTGGAGGAGTAACAGGGCCATTCGGGGGTCATCCACCCTGCAGAGCACCCAGATTCTTCCCACTCGGTGTCCTGTGCACCTACCTCCTGGTACATCAGTTTAGGCTTCATCTTGTCAGGTCCCTGGGGGAGACGCAGAACCCAGGTGGGAAGGTGGGTGTGTCAGGGTGTCTGAACTAGGGGAACAAAAGCAGCCACTTGTGGGTGTTCTGGGATTTTGAGGGACATCACAGAAAGCAGATTAGTCTTGGGGTTATGGTAACTACTAAGTCTCGTTGCTCAAGATCATGGGGGCACTTGGCACGGTGCCTGCCACCCCAAAAGGAGGAAGCTGGTCGCTGGTCAGCAGGGATTTCAAAGTCCTTCGAGGTCCAATGTCCCTGCTTTCTTCGCATTTTGATACACGCCTCCCTTTAGCACCCGCCCTGCCCCCATCAAACGCCCACGCCGCTCCCCATGAGCAACCCCCTTTATCCATCCCCTGGGCTCCGATGAAGAAATTCTCCCAAAGGCAGGCCTGGATGGGGTCAGGGGGCTCCAAATCGTGGTACCCTGCTTTCCTCTGCCCAGAGACTACTTTGGGAGCATTTTTCAGGTGGCTCCTTTGCCCTTTACCCACCAGACCACAGAAGCTCAGGTGCAGAGTCCAGGACCATCGGGGCCTCCCCATAACCCCTCAGCCCATTCCCCGCCTCCCCCACCCTCATTCCCCTCCCCCTAGAAAGACCTCAGCCTTACACGCCAGGTGGCTGCTGCTACCTCCGCGGGGCCCCAGCGACTGTCCAGACAGGCTGAACAGGAGTGGGAGGGGAGAGGGGCGGGGCCCCAAAAGGCCCCGCCCACTGCAGCTGGGAGTCTGCGCATGTGCGCGCGTCGGCTAGCTGCAGAGAGAAGGGGGAGGCGGGTCCCCCAGACACTGTCCACCGACCTCACTGGGGTACGACGCAGTTTACGGTTTGTCTGGGAGATAGGCTTTGTCACACCCATCCCGGGCCCCACGAGGGCCAGGGAGGCCACAGATAACGAACCCCAATATCTTTTCAGGTCTACAAACCTCGTGAATTTTTGTACCGTGGGCATGCATTACCTAGTCAAGGAATATAAGTACATAAATGAAATTAATACTTGAAACACTAAAAATAAAAGGGGAGATTAAAGTTGACTAATAGTTGAAGCAACAAAATCAGCAGAAGATCCAGTCCACGCTCTAGAATGGAAAGAGAAGGTGGGTTTTCTGCTGGAGTTTGTCTGGATTACATTATTTGACTTTTAAAAAACCAACTGATATTTTGATAGGAACTAAAATAGCTTTGTTTTGAGATCTAGCCCGCTGGACCTCATCTCTTATCTCCTAAACAGGATTTAAAGCCACAGCTGAAGACATAAATCAGAGACCCCCTCCCCTTCCACCTCTTTCCCCTCCACCCCTCACACTTCTCACCCCCAAACACAGCAAGCCAACATGTATTTCTCAATAGGGATGATATTAAAAAAAAAAAAAGAATATCAAATATTTGGCCGGGGATTTAGCTCAGGGGCATAAGTGCCTGCCTGGCAAACACAGGTTGTGAGTTCAATTCTCGATACCAAAAAAAAAAAGTATCAACAGGAATGATAATGAAAGAAGCTACTGCTATTGAGTCAAGGCAGTGGGATTGGGAAACGGGGTGGTCCTGGTTGTTTGTCACTGTAAGCTTTTGTTTTGTTTTTTAGAGGCAGGGTCTTTGTAGTTCAGGCTGACCATGAGCTCACTATGTAGCCCAGACTGGCTTTGAAGTCCTGGTGATCCTTTCTGCCTCAGCCTCTGAAAGGCTAAAATTACAGGTACCCCTACACTGGGCTTTTTTTTTTTTTTTTAACCGTGAATATAAGCGGGGGTGAGGGGAGGACGACAAAAAACAAAACAAAACAAAAACCTGTGAATATAGGCTTTTCCTAGGGAAGTGTTGAAACCATTTCACCACAGATTAACATGCAAGAAAGGGCAACGTCCAGGCTTATCTGATGGAGAGTTTATCAGCAGAAGCAGAAGATAACACTTTTTAGAAGGGGTGGGCTTCTTTTAGAAGAATGTGATGGGGGAGGGGATGGGCAAGAAACCTTTGGCCTTGTGTTTTTGCTGTATGTTGGAGATTAAACCCAAGCCCTTGGCACTAAGTGAGCTACATCCTCCAGCCCTTTTTAAATTTGTTTACTTTGAGGCAGGTCTCCATGAGTTGCTAAATTGCCCAGGCTGGGCTTGAATTTGTGATTTTCCTGGCTTAGCCTCTCAAACCAGGGATCATAAACACACATCACCACCTGGGTGTGTTGGTGCACACCTGTAGTCCCACCATTTGTGAGGCTGAGGCAGAAGGACTGCCAGGAATTTGAGGCCCCCAGGGCTACACAGCAAGTTAAAGGCCAGCCTGTACTACACAGCAAGACCCTGCCTCAAAAAAAAAAAAAAGGTGTTGAAACAGCACACGATGATGTAAAATTAGGGGAATCAATGATCGATGAATAAAAACACAACAGAGGGAAGGGTGTGGAGCTGTGGGTAAGTTGAGTGTACAGCCTGGAAATAGCCATTAATACACAAAAATAATAAAGAGAAACGGATCACTTAAATTGTTAGTGACCCTTAAGTGCCTTCCTGGTAAGCACAAGGTCTGCAGTTTTAATTACCAGTACCAAAAAACAAAAACCAAAAATGCCCAAAAATTGTTAGTGACCTTTTGCTTTTCAAATTGTACAGTGAGTTGAGGTCTGTAATGAAGAGTTTAACTTTACCTTTAGCAATATTTTTTATTAAAACAATATGCCTAAAGCGTTCAAAAGAAAACTTGTACCACAGTGATTTAGATGGCATTAAACTGGTAAAGTAGAACTAGGCATGGTTGTATGTACCTGTCATCCCAGCATTCGTGAGGTTGAGGCAGGAGGATCACTATGAATTCTAGGTCAGCCTGGGCTATTAAGAGTTCAAGGCCAGCCTGAACTACACAGCAAGATCCTGTTTAAAAAAAAAAAAGTTAAGTTCAAGCCCACCCTGAGAACTTTTGCAAATTAATGAGATCTTATCTCAAAAATGAAGAATGCTGGGGATGTAGCACAGTTTGAAAGCCCTGGGGTCAATCCCCACTACTACTAAAAAACAGGCAAAAAAACCAACAAGGGGAAAGTAGTTTATGACAGTGGGCGCTAGAGGCAGGTATCTGACTAAATATGAACCTTGGCATCTGTGTGACCTGTTTGACTTTGGAGAAGTGACAATATCTCAGTTTTCCTAGCTGCAAAGTGGGCATGGAGAAGAAACTACTTTTCATAAGCTCTTCTTTCACATATCCTTAGTGAGTACCTACTGTGTATCAGGTGTTGTTTTAGGCACCGGGAATACAACTTATGAACAAGACAGACACAAGGGAAGACACAGAATAAACAATAGGTAAATTACAGATGCCTTCCCTTTCTGTGGCTCCAGCATCTGCAAATTCGACCCAACTATAGTTAGAAAATGTTATTTATTTTTGGTTTCTTGAGACAGAGTATCAGTATGTAGTTCAGACTGGCCTTGAAATTACTAATTAGCCCTGGCTGGTCTCAAACCCGAGGAGATCCTAATGCCTCAGCCTCCCAAGTGCTGGGATGACAGGGTTGGGCAATCAGGTCAAATTGAAAAGATTTTTAAAAATTAGTCTTGGGCTGGGGATTTAGCTCAGTGGCTTAAGTACCTGCCAGGCAAGTGTGAGGTCATGAGTTCAATCCCCGGTACCAAAAAAAAAAAAAAATTAGTCTGTACTGAAAATGTACAAACTTTTCTTCCTGTTATGATTCCCTAAACAATACAGTATAACAATTATTTATGCAGCATTTAGAAATGATTTGAAGTACAGTAACAGGGAGAATGTATGTAGCTTACATACAAATAGAAGCCGGTTATATGATTTCACTGGGTTTGTTGGTTGTTTCGAGATAGGATCTTGCTGTGTTGCCCGGGCTGGTCTTGAATTCTTGGGGTCAAGCAATCTTTCCACCTCATCCTCCCAAAGGCTAGCACTACAATTCCATACTACTGTGCCCAGGTCTCTAGAACACCATTTATGTAAGGGACTAGACCATCTGAGAGTTGTGCTATCCTTGGGAGCCAATGTCCTCTAGACACTGAGGGGCTGTAATGTGTTGGAAGGTAACACACTCCATGGAGAATGTGGGATGTGGGATGGTCTGTAAGATTAAATAAGGAGGTTAGGGAAGGCTTTATTGAGAAGGGTGTACCTGAGAAAAACATCAAGGGAGAGTGCCAGGAACACAGGCCTGGTCTTCTAGAGGGGAGCAGTCAGTACAAAGGCCCTGTGGCAGGAGTTAGCCATGTGGATGGGAAGTGGAGGGAAGCCAGTGTCTATACTGGAATGAGTCGGGGTGACGAGGAGTTGAGTCAGAGGTGGCCAGGCCAGATCCTGCAGAGCAGGTCAGAGACTCAACAGAGGAGCACATGATCTTGAGTGTTGTGGTGAGTTTAATGATGACCTAAAACAAAAAACAAAAAAACAAAAAACACAGTAGTCTGACATGGGCGTAACCCTTGGAACTTGTGTATGTAACCTTATTTGGAAAAATCAGATGTGATTAAATTTAGGATCTTGTGATGAGGTCATCCTGGACTATCTATATAGGCTCAACCCTGATGACAAGTGTTCTTCTGAGAGACTGTAGGGAAGACACAGAGAAGGCCGTGTGCCCGGTGACGTGGGAAATGCCTGTGGCTCCCAGAAAGCTGAGGGGCAGGGAACAGCATTGCCCTCACCCCTCGGGGTGGCTGAAGCACAGCTCTGCCGAGGACACCTTGGGTGGAAGCTTCCAGCCTCCAAGCTGTAACAGAACACATTTCTCCTGATTTCTGCCCGGTTGGTACCACTGCTGAAAAAAAACGTGCAGGGTTGCAGCTCTTCTGGCTGTGTGGGGGAACAAACTGGGGAGCCCAGGAAGAGGTCAGGGTGAGAGGACAGACTCAGGGGTCTCAGGGAGGTGATAAGGGTGCAGCCAGCAGGGTAGGACAGTCGAGGGGAGCAGACTGAAGAAGGTGGGTGCTGGGTACTTTCTGGAGGTGCTCTGGACAGGATTTCCAGACTGGATGAAGTGGCAGAACAAGAAAGGTGTTAAGGACAACTGCAAGAATTTGAGCCTGGCCAACAAGCAAAGATGAGGGGTTCCAGCAAGTGTGGGGGAAAGAGCTGAATCTTCAGGAGTTCAGGCAGCTTATTTATTTATTTATTTTTGGTGGTACTGCAGGTTAAACCCAGGGCCTTCACAGTGAGCCACATCTCCAGCCCTTTCGTACTTTTTATTTTGAGACAGGCCATTATCAAGATATGGGTTTAAATTTAGGATGCCCCAGTCTTAGCCTCCCACAATGCTGGGTCCACACACATGTGCCACCACACCCCACTTAATGAGTTTAGTTTTAAATATATAAAAATTGAAATGTCTAAAAGCTACCTAGGTGGCTTCTTTGAACTAAAGGGGACTAGACTGTAGTCCCAGGAGGCTGAGGCAGGAGGATAGTTAGTTTAAGGCCAGGCTGGGCTACATAGTGAGAGTTGTCTGAGATAAAGAAAACACCAAAACCAAAAATGAGAGATAGAGAAAGAGATTGAGGAGAAAGAAGGATCACGTTCCTACTGATCCAGTTCAGTAACACAGCATTGACCTAGCGAGTGGACAAGACACTTGCTTCTATCCTTAGCACTATAAAAACCCTAAAACAAACAAAAAACCAAAACAAACCCCAGAAGTGTACAGAGTAGCCACTGACCAGCTGGAGGGTCTCAGTGAATCCTATCTTCAAGTCTCCTAACAACAGAAGCCCCCTTGCTAAAGGCATCCCCAGAGACAAAACAGGACTTCCCTTGCTATTGCTTTTTGTTGTTGTTGTTGTTATTTGAGACAGGGTCTCACTGCTACACAGTTCAGGCTGGCCTTGAACTCATTATGTAGCCCAGGCTACCCTGAACTGCCGAGATCCTCCAGCCTCAGCCTCCCAAATGCTGGGTGTGCACCACCACACCCAGCACTTGCTATTAAATTTTTAAAAGTGAAAAAAATTTTTTTTTTAAATGTGATAATTTCCAGGAATCAAATTATAGCAAGGCTCAGACTCCCAGTTGGGGTGCTCCTTGTCCAAGATTCCAGCCCCAGAGGGTTGTGCCCTGAGCTAAAGAAGGAATGTTGTCCCCCAACCCCCAGAGGGGTGGCAGAGCAGCACAGAGCCCAAGTGGACCGGCAGTGGCACTGCATTCCTACTTGGCTATCAGGCACCTGTGTCCACAGGACCCCAGGGGCTCGACTGGGCTCCAGTGTGACCAATCACGCTGGTCCTACTGCTCTGCTTCCTTGAAGGTATGGGGTGCAGGAAGCTCACAGGATACCCCCTGGCCCTGTGGTTTGGGACCTTGGCTAGCGGGTAGTGTGACACCGCAGCCCACAGAAAAGGAGGAAGCAAAACCCGCTGAGCTTTCGAAGCATGATTCATGTGCTGGGTCACAGGTCCTGAGGGTGGCAGTGGGGGGAGTTGATCCCTCCTCCACCAGCAAAGGGAAGACTGATCACATCGACGTCACGTTGGCAGGGTTGTCAATGAGTACGCCCACCACGGGCGGAGAGCTCAGCAAGCCCTGGAGTTGTGCTGCTTGGTTGGTGACACCAATGTCTGTGGCCCCCACAGCCACACACTGCCGATAATAGATGATATAATAGGAATGCACTTCCTTCAGACACCCCAAGTCTCTATGTGACTTATTCCTTGACCAAAAGCGCACTGGAATCACTCCATAAATGTTTGTTGAAAACAAAGAAATGGACCAGAATGGGAAACTGTGTATGTGTGTGTGTGGTACTGGACACTGAGCTAGGAACTTTTACACTAAACTACACCTCCAGCTCTTGTTTGTTTTGTTTTGTTTTGTTTTTTTGGTACTAGGGATCGAACTCAGGACCTCCCACTTGCCAGGCAGGCACTTACACCACGTACTCCGCTGAGCTAAATCCTCAGCCTGTTTTGTTTTGTTTTGCAGAGATCGAACTCACAACCTCTCGCTCACCAGGCAGGCACTTGTGTTGCTGAGCTAAATCCCCTGCTTGTTTTTTTATTTTGAGAGACAGACTCTTTAAGATGCTTAATTGCCCATGCTGGGTTGGAATTTGGGATTCTCCTGCCTCCCAGAGTGCTGCGATTACAAGCTTGCACCAGTACGCCTTGCTATTTATTTATTTAGACAATGTTTTGCTTTCCTGTAACTTGGTAAATGCCCAGGCTGGGCTGGAACTTTTGGTCTCCCTGCCTCAGTCTCCAGAGTGCTGTGATCACAGGCATGCACGCCTGTGCATGGGTTAGAACTGAAAGCTTTGAGAAAAGATGCTCTTTGATGTTCCTCTGGATCCAGTAACACTTGTTTTATCCACAGTGATAACCAGTGCTGATGTGCAAAGCCCACAGCAGATGGGATAGGTGCAGATGGGCGCACGCCAGCAGGGTTGGGCCGGCAGAGGGTTGGTTGGGTGTAGATCAAGGTTAAGGTGTTTGAGCCCTCTAGGGGCCACACCAGGGTGCTTCCCAGGCTTAAGCATAGCAAGGGACAGGCCACGCACCTGCAGGAGACACCAGATCAACATGACTTACAAATACAAATGTCCTCGAGTCTAGCGGAGTTGATTTTCACCTCATGGGGCAGAACCTCTTAGACGGAACAACCAGTACTCCGAAGCCAAGTCTACAGGAAACAAAACACGAGTTTTGCAAACTGCTCTTTTTTGAAGTGATATATCTTTTATTTTAAAAGCCCCCTTAAGGCAAGTGCCGCTCCTAGGGTGAAGCTGTTCAGTCTGAAGAATAATTAAATAAGGGAAAAACAGCATCATGAATGGTAAATACTTCTGATTTGGAACTGAAAATTCTGAGTGGCCCCTCTCCTGCTCAAAACCTTTCTGTGGCTCTCCACTGCCCTCAGGACCAAAGTAAAAAGCCAGTCTTTCTCTTTCTCTTTTTGTTTTGTGTGTGTGTGTGTGATTGAACACAGGGAGTGCTGAGCTATATCCCCAGCCCTCTTTAGATTTTTGTTTTATTTCATTTTATTTTATTCTGAGACAGGGTTTCAACAGGCAGTTCAGACTGCCTATATTGCCTCAAACTCATGGTGATCTGCCTGCCTCAGCCTCTCCTGCTAGGATTATAGGCATGGGCCATCACTCCTGGCCACCATTTTAAATTTTTAGGCAGTCTTTCTAGGTTTCCCAGATTGGACTTGAATTTGTAGTCCTCCTGCTTCAACCTCCCGAGTACCTGGGATCCCGGGCATGCACCACCATGCCTGACTAAAGTACACTTGTGGCCTGATGTGGGGCAGCCCCTGTGGCTCCTCACCCACCATTATAGCTTTGGTTCCCCTTTCTGGACCCAAAGCCCTATCTTCAGACCTGAGGTTTCCCTTAAGCCCAGCTCCAGAGGTTCTGTGGCCCTCTAGGCCCCGCCCAGAGCTGTCCCTGGACTCCTCACAACCACCATGTCCCCAACTCTCCACACCATCTCTCCTAAGCCAGCTCCTTCTCCAGGGCACCACTTCAGGGACAGCTGTCCCTTCAATTGTCTGCCTGGGTGCCATCTTTCCAGGAAGCCTTCCTTGATTTCTTCAGTCTCAGGTTTGTTCTGGACTCCCACGGGTCATCCTGCTGGCCTCTGGGAATCTGTCCCACTCGTCCTTCTCTCAGCTCCAACATGGCCTCTCCTACCTCCCTCTGCTCAGCTTTCATGCAAGGCTTCCAGCCCCTTCCATCTTCTGCTCAAACCTTCTGTGTTCCCCAGTGTCCTAAGAACAATGTCCCAGCTCCCCACTGTGCTCCCAAGGCCTTAAGTTACACCTCTCCAACTCTGCCAGGGACTCCTTGGTTCACCCTCTTACGCTTTACCTCTGGTCACACTGAGTATCTTTCAGTTCTTTGAATCAAAACTGCACATTTGTCACCAGACCTCTGATAGCCGCCCCTGTCCAGCACACCTTTCCCTTCTTCCCATGCCACTCTTTCCTCTTAGCTCAGTGTCACCTCCCCCAGGAAACCCTGCACTGCCAGGCTTGTTAAGTCATCTTCTTTGGTGTCCTACAATCCCCCACACCCTGCACCCCATCCTATCCCATCCACCTGTGCCTCCCTCTGGGCTGTCACTGACTGGGGATGGGTCTGTCTTTGCCACTGGGCTGTGAGCCCCAGAAGGGCAGAGCCAGTCTGTTTGAGTCACCACTGTGTCCTCAATGACCAGTTCATTCATCAGCCCATTCAGGTAAATTTTCTGGTCACTCACTACTGATAAGCCCTGGTCTAGAAACCCAGGATGCAGCACAAAACAGGGAATGTTGGGCACAGTGGCACATGCCTGTAATTGCAGGATTCTGGAAAGCTGAGGCAGAAGACTGCGAATTCCAGCCCAGTCTGTACAACTTAATGAACCCATGTCTGAAAATAAAAAATAAAAAAGAGCTAGTGACATATGTAGTTCAGTGTGAAGGCCCTGGCTTTAATCCCCAGTACTGCTGCCCCCCCAAGTCCCTCTAAAGATGGCAGCTATGGGAGGACCATAAGTGAGAGACATATATGGTACATGTCTTAGGGAAAAATAAAGTAGGACAGGGGACAGCAGCGTCAAGTCTGAAAATGGGTGAAGTTTTTGCTCAAAGATAACAACAGGATGAGTCTAGGGTAAGGAGCATTACAATTCCTGCTTTTCAGATAAGAGGTCACAAGGACATCCCCTGCTCAGGTGGCTTAGATGGAAGTTTGAAACCTAAGTTCGGTCCCAGGATGGGACACTGCTGAACCAACTCATGAGCAAATAAAAAACAAAGAAACAAACAAACAAAAAACCACCAGCTGGGGGCAGCAGCACACGCCTGTAATCCAGTGATTTGGGAGGCTGACAGGAGGATCAGGAGTTCAGTGACAACCCGGGCAATTTAAGAGATACGATTTCAAAATTTAATGCAGGCTGGGGATATAGCTCAGTGGCAGAGTACTTGCCTAGTATGTGCAAAGCTCTTGGTTCAATCCCCAGTAACGCAAAAAGCCAAAACAAAACAAAACAAAATAAAACAAAATAACTAAAACCCAGAGAGGTGTAAGAGGATACAGCCAGGAAAGGGTGAGCCAGAATTTGAACTCAGGATGTCAGGAACAGATATTCCTTACTCCTGTCTGTTCTGTCTATGAGCTGGAGCTCCACAGCTCCCCCAAAGCAGCTAAACCAGGGGTGGCTTTGGTGTCTTAAAAAAAAAAAAAAAACCAACCCAGCAACACCTTACCCTTCCTAATTTGCTGGAGCTATTTGAAGCACTGTCCAAATGTAAAGGATATAGGCATGCAGCTTGAAGAGGACTCTACCTCTCTTTCCAACAAGGCTGCCACTTGCCAATCCATTCTGGGTAGAAGTTCTGGAGCTGCCACCATTTTGGCATGACGGCTTCAGGTCACATTGGATTCCACCTCTCTTCTCCAAACCCTGCTGGGGCTCCTCCCTCACTCAGAGGAAAAGCCAGTCTTCTCCATCACTCATGAGACCCCATCTTTCCTCCTACTAGCTTCATCGCTAGTCCTTAAATATTCCAGGCATACTCCAGCCCCAGCCCTCTGCATTTGTTTTCTCTGCCTTTCCCCAAATAGCCATGCCTCTCTTTCTACTCCTCCAAGTCTTTAACTCCTCCAAGTCAGTTGTTGCCTTCTCAGAACACCTTCCTCGACTCACTTTCTTAGAACTACAGGCTGGAGTGAAGCTTAGTGGGAGAATACTTGCCTAGCAAGCACGAGGTGCTGAGTTCAATGCCTTGTACCACAAACAATCTTGATTGTGCATTATGCATCCCCCTTTTAACACATCAGATAATCTACTCACCTACATACAATATTTATTCCCTGTCTCTTAGACCAACTAGACTGTAAACCCTTTAAGGGCAGGGATTTTTGTTTTGTTAATAGATTTGCCTCCAGTGCCTAGAACACACGTGGGGCACATTAGTACAAGCTTAAGAAACGTTGAGGGGCTGGGGATTTAGCTCTGCAGCTCAAGAGCTTGCCTGGTAAGTGCAAGATAGTAAGTTCCATCCCTGGTACCACAAAAAAAATACATATTGAATGAATAACTTGTGTCTTCATTGCCACATTGCAGGTATGCTAAGTGAGGCACTGGGAGGTTAAGCCATATGCACAGGGTCATGCAGCCAAGATGAGCATGGACAAGAATAAATTAGCAGAATCTTCACACTCATCCCGGACATGGGTGTTCCTGTGTGCATTTTACAGATGAGTAAGCTGGGATGGGGAGAGGCTTGCACAGGTGGCCAAGATTACCCAGAATTTCAGAGGTGGTGCTGGACGCTGGCACTGCTCGGGGAACGGGCTCTAATACCTGTTCTGCGGGAGTCTGTGAAACCTGCACGGGAAGGGATGGAAACCTGGAAGGAAGAAAAGCCAGTGGAAAGCTGTATGGTTCCTCACAGGGAAAACGTAAGGCACGAGACACAGAAGGACGGTGACTGTCCGAGGAGCGATGGTAACAGGGGAGCAATGGAGACATAAGGGGCAGTAATGACAAATGGGGAGTGTGAGCGCGATCTAAGGGAAGAAGAGGCGATAAATGTGCAAAGAGGACGACTTAGCAGAAATTTCATGAAGGAGAAACGATAACAAAGACGAAGAGGGTGACATAAGTCTGTGACGACTTTAAGAAGGGAGACTGCACAAACGGTGGCAGTGAGGGGGTGCTGGGAACCTAAGCGATTTTAACGGGCTGACGGCGACAGAAGGGGGGTGATGGCAAAAGAGGGTGCTGACGGGCTAAGTGGGACACGATTTAAGAGGAGGGATGAGCGACATTAAATGGACCAAGGGCGACGAGAGAGCAACAACATTGGGAGTGCAGATGAGGCGCGGCACCTCCCGATCGCACAGTACCTGCGCTCCAGGTCTCCTACTCCAGGACGGTCCCTGCGCAAACCTCCTAGGCTCCAGCCCCGCCTTCCTGCCCAGCCGGCGCGCAGGCGCACTCCAACTGGATTGCTGGCAGGCGGGGCCCGGCCTGCGCCTTTCTCATTGGCCGTGCGTCCCGCCCGCTGGGCGGAGGAAACAGTTTTGAGAGACCAAGCGAGACTGCGTGTGGTCACGTGACCCTCCCCAACACTCTCGCTGGGGCCCGCCTGGTGGGCTAGAGCGGCCGCGGGCGGGTTCGTCCGGCTTCCGGCGGTGAGAGGGAGCTTCCGGGGCGGGTGCGGGGGTCGAGGGAGGAGTGTCTGACAGTTGGCGCCACCGGGAGGGTGGGAGAGTGGTGTGAATGAGCGCGGGCTCGCTGGGCTAGGTGAGGCTCCGGCTGGAGGCGGTGGGTCTGGGCCGGGTGTGGTGGGGATGGGTGGTGGCCAAGGCTCTAGAGTTACAGTTTGGGCTCCCTCTGGGGATCTAGACAAGCGACCTCGTTCTCTGAGCCTCAGTTACCTCCTCTGTAGAATGGGGGTCAGGATCCGACTGTGTGTGCTCTTTATGGGTTGAATGAGAAGTGCATGTCTCAGCCCTTAGCTCAGCGCCTTCACCTAGTGCTCTCCTCGTTTCTGTACCATTATTGTTAGCATTGATGACTGCGCCGGGAGTGAGACTGTTGGGCTTGCAGGCCAGTGGCTTTGGGTTCAAATCTCAGCTGCACTATGCAGCAATGGGCCTGTGCCTTCTCCTTTTTGGACCTCAGTTTCCTCTTCTTTACAGGGCTGATAGGTTTGATGAATGGATTCTGATGCAGCCTACATGTAGAGCCTGTAGCAAAGCAAGAGCTCCACAGATTGGAACTAAAATGATGACTCCGAAAGTCATTAGTTTAGCCGGCAACTCCGAGAACGTACAGAAGGGAGAAAGCTCAGGAACAACAGTATGAAAACCAGAACCCGAGCGAGGAAATCGACATTCTGCCACTTACTGTTGGCCGAGTTTTGCCAGAGTCTTGTAATGTAATTTTTTCTGTTTCTTGAAAATCACTGCGGCAGTTTCCTCAGCTCATTCAAGTGGGAAGATTCACACTGCTATTTTAATGGAAGATTAACATTGCCTCCCTTGAGAAGAAGGAAAACTTAAGCAAAATACAGTGGAACCAAGAGTCTATTAAATTGTAAACAGTGAATGAAAGCTGATTGGAAAAGGGATGACAAACTATATGGGGTAAGATCGAAAAATATAGTATATGTTGAAATTTTTAAAAATTGGGTCAGGGATGTAGCTCAGTGGCACAGAACCTGCCTGGCAAGCTGGAGGCCCTGGGTTTGATTCCCAGTACCAGGAAGAAAAAAAAAAATTTCCAACTGAGATGACATGTGCCTGAAATCTGAGCAGTTGGAAGACTGAGTTAGAGGCCATTCTGGGTCACATAGTGGGACATTGTCTCAAAAAAAGTAAAGTAAATTTAGAAATTATCACAGTTAAAAGAATATTGCCATTAATCCACTTTAATATCCTCTCTCTTGCCACTTTTGGAAGCAATTCTGAAAGTCCTTTTTCATAAGTGTCATTATTGTCCAGTTTGTGGCTGTTTCAATATCCTGAATTGATTCAAAGTGTTTCCCTTTGCTGGTTATTTTGACTTTGTGGAAAAGCCAGAAGTTATGTAGTACCATAACCAGTACCATAACCAGTGGGCAAAGACACATCACAGTGTTTTTGTTTTTGTTTTGAAGCAGGGTCTCACTATATAGTCTAGGCTGCCTTTGAACTCACAGCGATCCTCCTGCCTCAGCCTCCCAAGTGCTAAAATGACAGTTGTGTGCCACCATGCCTTGCACATCAGTGTTTTCACAAGCCTGCTTTTCCCTTGGCTGGCACCTAGCAGCAGCATTCACTATATTTTTGATCACATCTCATATTGCATAAAGATACAAAAGGAATTTTACACAACTGCTTCAGAAAGTGGCAAGAGTGATGAGACAAACTGAAGTGAGATGGAGTTAGTGTTTCTTTTTTTTCTTTGTTTTTTGTTTGTTTTGTTTTTTGTTTTTTGAGACAGGGTCTCATTTTGCAGTTCAGGCTGGCCTTGAACTCACAGTGTAGTCCAGGCTGGCCTGGAACTTGCAGTGATCCTCTTTCCTCAGCTGCTGGGGTTACAGATGTGCACCAACGTACACTGCCCTTATTTTTTTATTTTGAGACAAGGTCTCAGTAAGTTGCTCAGTTGCCCAGGCTGGGCTCATACTTTCTATCACAGATATGTGCCTTTGGTAGCTACCATTTTAAAATTACTATGTTGTTAATTTTAACTACTTAGAAAGTTACCTCTGGAGATGGGCTTTTAAGATGGTAGAGAGGAGTCTGGTGTGGTGGCCCACACCTGTAGTTCTGTACTTGGTAGGCTAAGGCAAGAGGATCACCACCAGTTTAAGGCCAGTTTGAATGACATAGGGAAACTCTGTCTCAATAAAGAGAGATGGTAGAGAGAAGAAATTGAGGACAGTAGAAATTCTGTAGCAGTGAGGGAAGAATACCGACATTTAAAGGACCCTGGTAAACATTAAATGAGCTCTTTCAATGACACACTGCGGTACCTGGTTCATAGTAATCCCAAAATCAGCATCAGTCATAGCTGTTGAGCTGACTTGAGTTTAAGTCTTGGCCCTGCTGTTACTTAGTGACCTTGGTTCCACCACTCTCATTTGTTTTTAACCTTTTTTTTTTTTTTCCTTCTCATTTTTACTTTTTTTCCCAGGCTGGCTGTGAGCATGAGACATGTATATTCTTAGTTCCTGGCATATTGTAAACACTCAACAGGAGCAACTCCATGGGCATCAGAATCAAGGAGAACTTGTTTTTGAATCCTAGTAAGGTCAGTTGCTAGATGTGACATTAGACAAATGACTGCTACTCACTGGGTCAGGTTTTTATTGATTAAAATAGGGCTAAGAATAGTCATCCCTTGCGAGTCCGTTGTCAGGCGTCACCCTGACACTTGGCTGTGGGTCTGGCACAGTTAGTGCTTGGTATGTGAGTTGTTCTGTCTGCCTTAAAGGCCTCTGCATGGTCTGTTCTTTGAGAGATGCCTGCCTTATTGTGTTTGTCTAGCAGATAAATCCAGAAAGGAAAGTGGAGTCTATAGAGTGTGAGAAGGGTGAGCTGTGTGTATGGTGTTGCATATTACTCAGGGATTCACGAGAAGCCAGATAAAGATAAGAGAAATACTACCTAAGGTCCAGGAGACAGGCTCAGAGTGGGACTTAGAGAAAGCGTCACAAAACAGGTGATGACAAGCAGAGGGAGAGAGAGCTTGTCTGGAGAACAGTAAGACATAGACATTCCAGGTATTCTGAGTCAAAATGGGAGGTGGGCTGGGTGCAGTGCTTGGAATCCCAGCTACTTGGAAGACTGAGGCAGGAGGATCACTTGAGCCTAGGAGTTTGAGGCCAGCCTGGGCAACATAGCTACTGATAGAGCCTGTCTCAGAAAACAAAACAAAACAAAACAAAGTAAAACACACTGGGAGGCAGATAAAGAACCTGGTGGAGAGCGAGTGTTGGGCCAGGCATTGGGATTAGGGGCTGCTCTTCATTCTCCTTAGTATGCACCAAGCACTATCTCAAGGACCTTTACCATAGAACTCACCTTGCCCTCACAGCAGTCTGCCAAGGGGAGTGATGTTTGTATCATCCTGATTCAGAGATGGGGGCACCGACGTCCAACTGGACAAGTAACTTTGCCAGGCTGCACACTCAGTTTCAAAATGAGCTGAGACTTTTCTGTGGCTTCTGTGGGGCGGGAGTCAGAACAGTGCCTCAATCCAGGGCCTTTTCTGCACCCTGGATTGAGGCCTGGGTGAGGGGAACAGAATAGGAGAAGCAGAGGAGGTAGAAGAGAGGAAGTTTGGGTCAATGTGGTGTGGCCAGGTGGTCTTGGAGCAGACACTTTATATCATCACATGGGAAATTCCGTTCCTTTAGTTCTTTTGTTTTTTTTTGAAACAGGGTCTCCTGTGTGGTTCAGGCTGGGCTTGAACTCACTATGTAGCCCAAGCAGGCCTGGAATTTGTGGCAGTCTGCCTGCCTCAGCCTCCCTCTCAAGTACTGGAAACACCTGGCTTCTTTAGTTCTTTTTTTTTTTTTTTTTAACACCTGCCATTCATGTTCAAACATCTCTGTTGGTGCTGATTTGTTGTCAGCCCCTTTGTAAGATCTGCTAGTCTGAGTGAAAATTGGTTTTCCTTTTCTCCTCTGGGGTCCCCCCCATAAGGTGCTCCACGTCTCTGCCACACCTGCTCTCACTCTTCCCCTTGTTCATTGTGCTGCAGCCACACCTCCAGCACCCTGTCCCTCCCGTGCTGTCGCTCTGGCACACCGTCCTTCTGGCATGGTGTCAGTGGAGGTGTGGTGTGGTGGGGTGTCAGGGATCTGGCCTTGACAGCTCTTCTGGGTTGCCCTTCTGTTAAACCTCTGCTCTCTTGCTGCTTCCCCTCCTTCTGGTCTCTCCACACCACTCTGCCCCTCCCCCCCTTTTTCTTCCAGGAGTTGAACACAGGGCCTCCTTCATGCTGAGCTGCGTTCCAGCCCTTTTTTGAGGCAGGATCTTACCAAGTTAACTAAGTTGCCTGTGCTGGGTTTGAACTGATGACCCTCTTGCCTCAGCCTCCGAGTGGCGGGAGGCTGCACCACGCCTGGCTTCTACCTGTCATTTTAGGTGTTCTCTGATCATCCTGTTGGAAATTGCAACTCTCCCTGCCAGGCTCCTCGGGTTTTTACCACAACACTGATGGCTTCTAACACTTAACTGCACTGTGACTTGCTTTGCGTGTTTACTCTCAGTCTGCACTGCCCTGTGTCTACGTGTATGTTAGGTTCATGTTTTTGCTCCCCGCAGCACCCTTAACTTCCTCACACTTAGTGGGTTCTCAGTAAATAGTGTCTGAGTGAATGAGCAAATGAATGGACATTTATGGTGGAAGTCTCGGACAGGACAGGAGGTACCATTTTTCTGTTCCCCCAGACTTTTTGGAGTATGTGGCATTGGAACTGTGAACATTTACTGTCCTGGGCCTCACCCCAGGCAGGAGCGATAGCTGTGGTGGCAGCTCTGTCCCCGGCTGACGTCCTGCCAGCTGCTCGGCTATTCCTGGGCGGTGAACCCCTAACCCAGGAATGCTCCTCTGGCAGGCAGATAGGCAGACAGCAGAAAGGGACACAAGCTCGAGACGGCGGCCACTCATGGGCCCTCTTGTTTTGTACTCTTTTCCAGGCTCCCAGGAGCAAGGTCAAGCCGAGGGAGACGATGGTTTCAGTGACTATGGGTGAGTCTGGCCTTCTCTGCTTGGTGCCCTCTTCCTGGTGCCCTTTCTGACATAAGGCCTAGGAGGGGGAGGGGTGGGGGAGGGAGGCGGCACTGGCAGGAGCAGCTGTGCTGTGCAGGGCTGGGCTGGGGCCTGCTCAAGCTGCCTGCCCCTTTTTCCGGTCTGGGCCTCCTGACTTTGAAGCTAAGTCCTGAATAACTTGGGTCATGAAGTCTAGCAGATCTCCCACTTGGCCTTTTGGGAGTCTTGAAATGGAGATAATACTTCTGCCTTCTGGGGTTGAGGGGTTTACTGCATGTAAGATCAGCAAATGCTAACTGTGGAGATTTGTTTTGTTTTGTTTTTGTTTTTTTGAGGCAGAGTCTCACCATGTAGTTCAGGCTGGCCTTGAACTCATTGTGTAGCTCAGGCTGGCCGTGAACTCGACACAGTCCTCTTGCCTCAGCCTCCCAAGTGCTAAAAATCACAGGCCTGGGCTACCACACCTGGCAGAAATGTTTTGTTTCTTGATCTGGGTACTGGTACCCAGAATGTGTTTGGTTTAGGAGTAGCCCCTGAGGACTGGGGTGTAGCTCAAGGGTAGTGTGTTTGAGGTCCTGGGTTTCAACCCTGGTACCACAGGGGAGAAAAAGAGGAATATGTATTGGCTTGCACACTTTTTTGTGTATATAGTTTAACAAAGAGATCAAAAAACCAGAGTCCTAACAAAACGAGGCAAGAACTGCAGTATTGCCAGACCTGGGGGTCCTACCCTAGTCACTAGCCCCCAGATAGAAGTAAACCACTCTCTCATGAAGAGTGGTTTACTTTCTTTACCTCCCCTCATGGTCATTGGGCACATGTGCATTCTGTAGACTTGGGCTTTGAACTTACGGGAACAAAATCTTGCCGTGTATCCTTTTGTGGCTGGCTTCCTTTGTGCGTCTGGATTCTTAAGGGGCATCTCTGTGGCCAAACAGCTCCTGTCCTTTCTTTTCACTGCCACATAGGACTTCACTGGATGAGTGACACCATTTGTTTATGGGTGCTATTGTCTGGGGGAATTGCATTGTTCTGTGAGGCTCTGATAGATACCCTGCTGTGATTACTTTTATATTTTTCCCCCCTGTAATAAAGATTGAACACAGGGCTTTCTCACTAAGCTACATCCCAGGGCCCCACCCCACTTTCTTTTTTGAGATGGTATCTTGTTGAGTAACTAAATTGCCCAGGTTGGACCTAAACTTGCAGTTCTTCAGCCTCAGCCTCCCAGAGGGCTATTGTTATCAGTGAAGACTTCTGTGTGTCTGCCAGTGTGTGCAGCAACCCCTGGCTAGCTGATTCCGGGACACATTGTTGCCAGGTGTAACATTTCTGTTAACAAGCAGTGACTTTTGACAGTTTAATTAGCCAGGCCTTTTCCTTCTTAGTAACACCTGAATGATGAATGCTGGCCTTCCCAAGGTCCTTGGACAAAGGGGCTTCTGTAGTCTCGAGAACTGATGTACTTTTTCCTCTGTTTAATCACAGCTAACTAGAGTTACATTTCACAGATGCGTGTTTTACCAGTTTCAACCATACAATTCTATGGTCTTTATATTCTCTATTCACTGAGTTGTCCAACCATCCCCACAATCAATTTCCAAACTCTTATCACTGTCCATGAAGAGCTCCAACCCCACTGAGGTTTCTCCCTCTTTCCTCCTGACCCCTAGCAACTTTCTGCCTCTCTAGATCTGTGTGTTCTGCAGATTCCATAGACATAGAATGGCTCTGTGGCCGTCTTTGGTACTTAGAGGTGCTTGCTCTTGGTAATGGAACCCTGGGCCCTGTGGCTTGGCAGGTGGGCAGTGCCTGGGTAAAGCACGGGAATGACCCCCCTCTTCCTGGAGAGGGTTGAAGAGGTCCCGAGGGCATGAGTATCTCACCTGCTACAGTCCCAGGGCTCAGGCTGCTGGCTTGGCAGAGCCTTTGTGGGAGAGCTGTGGCCCACGGGCCTGTACCCAAGCCCTGCCCCCCCCCCAGTGTCACATCCTGAGTGGATCTGTTTCTCGACTCAGAGCCTCAGTTATCATAAGAGGAAAATTGGCAAAGTCATGCCAGATTTCTTCTGTTCTGAAACAGCATAGATTGGTAGGCGTACTGTTGGGTACCATGAGCAGGGTAAGAGAAGTTGCTGATTAAGCCATGGCCCTCCTCAGAGACATTAAAATGTGAAAAAAAGAATGTTCTATTTGGAATCACAGCTCCTATCTGACACCTGGCCTGACAAATCTGGGACAGTGAGGGTAGCAGCCGAAGGGCCGGGGGGAAGTGTGCCGTGGGTCTGCCACGGCTTCGAGCCTTTGGTGGTGGTGGTGTTGCGGTCCCACCAGAACCTCCTGCGTGCTGAGCATATACAGCACCACTGAACTGTGCCCCGTCCAGCTCCGCTGAGTGACAGCGTAGTGATGACAGTAATAGCTGACGTGGATGGAGGACGTCTTCTCAGCCGGGCCCCATTCAAAGCCCTTTCTGTGGATTTTCTCACTGAGTCTGCGCAGTGACCCAAGGACGTTGGTACTGTTAACAGGAAGCCATCACCTCTGTGAGAGCAGACTTCATCTTACGGTCTATGGTATCCTCAGTGTCTGGAAAGGACCTGACCGGTGCTGAGTCAGATGTACAGTATCATCCCACATCTGCAAATGAGGAAACCAAAACATTGGGCCTTAACTTGTCCAAGGCCTCTCAGCCAGAGAAGGCAGAACTGGGGTTTGAACTCAGGCCCCAAAGCCTGGTCTAGTACCTTTCCTGCCTTTCTCTGAGGCATGGCTGCTCCTGTAGCAGAAGAGAGTACTACTGCTCTGTGCTTCTTCTTTTGGGCTTAGGCTCCCTGATGGGGACCAGGAGGGAGAAACCTGAGTCTCAGTTTCCTCACATCTGTCACTGGTCAGGTGCATGGAGTAACATCAGCTCACCAGGGCAGGCCAGAGATGCGTGGAGACGGGCAGCTGGTTAAGGTGGTTCAGGGCTGGGGGACTGTGCCTCGTTAGTGTCGTGCCCTGCAGCTAACCCCTCCCTGCCTCAGTTTCCTCACTAGCGGTTCAGGGAGTCTTGGTGTGGTGTAATTCTTCGTCCCCCTCCCCTGGGCACAGCGCTCAGCATAGGGCCCACCGGGCCATGAGCATGTCATTCTCGGGAGCCACTGCTGCTCTGGCTTTGCTGCTCTGTTCTCTAGAGAGACTGACCTGAGTAATGAGGGCTGTTTAACCCCCAGCCACATCTGAGTGGATCCAGTTCTTTAAGGAAGCCGGCATTCCCCCGGGACCTGCTGTGAACTACGCGGTGATGTTCGTGGATAATAGGTGAGGTGGCCGCAGTGCCTGGCTGAACCTGGGTCGGGGAGCTGGGGAGCTGGCTGCCCTGCTGCCCTGCCTCACTTGGGGCCTCACTGCTCCCCATCCCGTGCAGGATCCAGAAGAGCATGCTGCTGGATCTCAACAAGGAAATCATGAACGAGCTGGGCGTGACCGTGGTGGGGGACATCATCGCCATCCTCAAGCACGCCAAGGTGGTGCACCGCCAGGTGAGCGCTCTGCGTGCACTCTGTGTCCCTAGTTCAGTGGGAGCAGGCGTCATGCTAACAGGAGGCCTGGCAACCAGGGCCAGGTGGACTTGAGTTCTGAGGATCATTCAGCCCTTTGCTGTGTGACAAAGAGCCTGTTGTCTAACATGTCTGAGCCTTATTTCTCTGCCTGTGGAAAACAGGTGGCAAACATCTTGAAGGATAGGTGCGACGATTAAGCTAGCACAGTGACACTTCCTAACGTAGGGCCTGGAAAAGATTGTAGCTACTGTGATTATCATGAACTCTCGTCTTCCTCATGATAATTGTCATTTTTCTCTAGGACCCTCTCTGCTCCCAGAGCTAGGGGCGTGCTGGGCAAGTGCTCTACCACTGAGCCACAGCCCAGCTCAATTTTGACAGTTCTAAAGAATACTGGTTGGATGTTTTGTGGAATGGTCCCCAGTGCAGGTGTGTGTGACACTTTCTCCTGGTCAGGTAGACACTTTTCTCTAGCAGGCACGCTTTGGTCCTCAGGTGTGGCTCAGATCTCCAGTCCCTGGCTCTGCGGTGCTAATCCAGGTGCCTATTTTTTTTTTTTTTTAAACAGGATATGTGCAAAGCTGCCACTGAGTCAGTCCCCTGCAGTCCCAGCCCCCTCCCAGCTGAGCTACGTCGTGGCACCTCTAGCGGTGAGTCAGGGCTCTTTTCCCTTCCCTACACTGTCACTAACGGGGTCATCCCTTCCCTCCTGTCACTTGCAGAGATAGAGGCAAGGCCCTGTGAGGCCCTGGGTAGTCAGTGCTCCTCTTTCAGACCACTCTCATTCTCGGTTACACAGTCGCTTCATCTGTGAACCAGTGAACACAGGAGCCGTGATGGGGAACCTTTTAGAGATGAGTGACCAAACTGCAACCTAAAACCCCTTCATCCATCGCAGAGTGCCAACACTACCATTAAACTTGAATGTGGAGGTTTTAGTTTAGAAATAAAACAACTCATACATTAACATCTTTTTGTCCCAAATAACACATGTGCCACAGGGTCACCACCAGGGGCCTAGGGGAAATGAAGCGTTCAGTTCCTGCAAGCCTCTTTCACAGCACTGTCATCAGCTGACCAGTGTGGAACTAAAGTTTATTTTGTTTTCTTTTTTTCTTTATCTTTGGCGGTACTGATGATTGAACCCAGGGCCTCGTACACACTAAGCACATGTTCTGCTGCTGAGCCGCAGGGCCAGCCTTGTCTTCCCTCTTTCCCTCCCTTCCTTTGTGTGCTACTGGAGGTTGCACCCATGGCCTTTGTACTGAACTACATCTGCATTTGCATTTTGATGAATAAGTGAATTTGCAAAAATTTTAATATTTTTTAAATAAAATTCTAAAATTTGACATACATATAAGTTAGCCTTTGCTGCTTACCATGCTGCCTCCAAGCTCTGCTACCAGAGTGCTGGGATTACAGGTGTGTGCTACCATGTGGGCAGTGTTTGCTGTCACTTAATTGCCCAAAGCAAGTGTTGTGGCGAGGCCGATACAGTGCATGTGGGTGGACGGCTGACCCAAAGGTGTGGATGCAGAAAAGCTAAACAAATCAGGTCTCATTTCTGCAGTAGCTACAGTGGTTATACAGAGTGAGGGCTGGTCACAGTGGCACAACTGAATGGGTTTCACAGATGGACACTCAGATCAGCCAGCATCCAAATGCAGGCAACAGTGGCGGCATGAAGATGATTCCCCAGGAGTCCTCAAAAGCCTACGCTGTGCTGTTAGCAGCAACTGCAGGCGAGATAAGACCTGTCTCTTTTGCTCTAAGCTGGGCCCATAGTTGTCATACTAACAGCTCCCACCTGCACACCCACGGCCCTCCCTCTTGTCTGCAGGAGCCTGGCTGCCATAGATGCCTGTCCATCCCCAGATGGAGGCCACCTGTGTCTTGTGCCAGGCCAACCAGAGCCAGACCCACTTTGCCCAGGGGTCTGGCTGAGTGGCTTCCCTTCCTGAGCCTCGTTTCCTCAACTGCAGGATTGGTTTGCAGTGGGTCCTTTCAGGGATGTCAGTGGTTTCAGTAGACAGTCATGGGAGCCTATGAAGGGGCAGTCATAATTTCAGGCGCTAAGGATACAGCAGTAAACAGACTTGGCTTCCTCATGGAGCTTGTGTTCCTGTGGGGGTATCACCAGTAGACACACACAGGCAGTTTACTGTCAAGCAGTGCTAAGGACCATGTAGAAAAATAAAGCATAGTGTGGGTCAGGGCGACAGATGGTTCCTCCAAGAGGAAGCCCACTCCCAAGTCCCTGCATCATGAGGGCAGTGCAGCCACAAAGGTGGCACTGGCTGCCCCTTCTTCCTTTGGTCTAGTGCTCGCCTTCTGCACCCTGACCTAGGACTATGGAACAGACTGTCTGCCCAGAGCCTGCCTGATGGGCCTATCTTCTTGCTTTCCGCAGCTGCCTCCCGAATGATCACCAACAGCCTGAACCGCGACTCCCCACCTGGCACTCCCCCAAGGCGGCCGGACACCGGTACCTCCAAGATCTCAGTCACTGTGTCCAACAAGATGGCAGCAAAGAGTGCCAAGGCCTCCGGTGAGAGGACCCGGGCAGGTGGTGGGAGGAGCTGGATGTGAACATAGTTCATCAGAAAGTATTTGGTGGTCATGCTCCCATGTCCTTGCAAGGAGCTTTGAAAAGGCCATGAGGTTTGGACTCATCGCTTCTGTGGGCCTCACTTCTGCCCGTCTGGAATGGCACGCCGATACCCTCACTGCGAGGACGGCAGCAAAACTGGATTGGCGGGCTGAGGCATGAGCGTGCCACACTTCCCGCTCAGTGGCTCAGGCTTCTGCAGCGGAGGTGCACTGCGCCCTGGCTGG
The DNA here is from genome assembly GCA_004027295.1 of Dolichotis patagonum. Lineage (NCBI taxonomy): Eukaryota > Metazoa > Chordata > Mammalia > Rodentia > Caviidae > Dolichotis > Dolichotis patagonum. The sequence continues at coordinate 37,128 of PVJX010017441.1, forward strand.
TGCCCGGCCCTGTGCCTGATGCCTGGGTTCAGTGGTAAAGAACCTGCTGCTTCCTCAGCAGCCAGACAGGTTTTTACCCTTTGACGCATTTGAAGGGGTTCCTGTTTTATAAATTGAAGTAGAATTCACTTATGCACAGTGCCCAGATGGGAAGTACTGCATGCAGCTTGATTCCTTTTTTTAAAGAAGTGAGTACAAAACAGAAACAAACATCACCAATGAGCACAGGTGTGAAAGCAGCAGCTGGATAGTACCCTGGAACCTCTTTCCCACCCTTCAGCTTCTGGGTCTGGTGGGATTGGGGTGAGCCACAAAGCCTGGGGATTCCAGTGCCCTGTCTGGCCCCATCACAGCCAGACCTCTGAGTGCGTTCAGTGGCCCAGTGGGCAGTGATGGAAGCCTTTGGGCAGTTAAGGGAACACGGAGCTCAGGGCTCTGTTCCCCACTCCGGAAAGCCCTCCATCCACTAGGGCATTGATCCCATGCCTTTCTTCCCAGCAGCTGCCCTGGCGTGTGGGGATGAGGACAGCCTGGAGGTTCCCACCAAGCGGCGCCGGGTCACTGCCGAGATGGAAGGGAAGTACATCATCAACATGCCCAAGGGCACCACCCCCCGGACCCGCAAGATCCTGGAGCAGCAGCAGGCAGCCAAAGGTATGGCCCATGGGCTGGACAAACTGCATTTCCACTTTGCCGCTTTGCACAGTGTTGATCATACCCTATAGGCGGTGGCTGGGAAGCAGACTTCAGTGGAGGACTGGGGAGCCTTGGGCCCAGGGGAGCAACAGTGGCTGTAGAGGAGGGCAGCATGTTGCCTCTGCCCTGTGTCCTGTGGCTCATGTGACTGGGGTCCTCCGAGGCTCTGGCCCAGGGGCCGAGGGTGAGGAGTCAGGGACGGCCTGGCCTGCCTGTGGTAAAGGAGTTACCATGCCTGGCCAGGGGCAGATGCCCCAAAGTGGGCTCTGTTGCTATGATTCCGAGGAGTCTGGTTGAGATTTAGGCTAAACCTAGGGCCTGTGACGATGCTGTAGGGGTGGGTTTCTTACAGCAGGGTCACCTTAGAATATTGCATTTGTTCTGCAAAAACTTGTAGATGGTGCAGAAACATATGCAGTAACAACATACGCTTTCCCTTCACTTCTGTATCCCATGGCTGTTTCAACCATTGCAACACAAGTAACATTGTCCTATAGGTATTGTCTTAAAGCTTT
>PVJX010017442.1:0-38341 GCA_004027295.1 Dolichotis patagonum
AGTGAAAAAAAAAAAAGAAATTTACTTTGCAAATAGAATCACCACCTCAGCTTTTTTCTGGATTCCTGTTGCATGGAGTATTGTTTCCCACCCTTTGACTTTCAGTCTATGAATTTCTTTTTGAGTTAGATGTGTTTTTAAATGCAGTATATTGTTGAATCTTGTTTCTTGATTTGTTCTGACAATCTGTTTCTTTTGATTGGTGAATTTAAATCATAAATGGTGATGGTTATAACTGATAGGTACTGACTTATCCTTGTCATATTATGTTTCTGTTATTAGTTCTCTTTCATTGCCTTCTGTTTAATTGCTTGCCCTGCTTGTGGATCCATTCTATTGAGATTCTTTGAATTGTTATATTCATTGTCTTTTCCTAGAATATCATTCATAAATAATTGGAGTGCCAATTTGGTGGTTATGAATTTCTTTGGAGTGCTGATTTGGTGGTCATGAATTTCTTTAGGTGTTCTTTATCATAGAAGGGTATTATTTTTCCATCAATTTTGAAACATAATTTTGTGGTGTACATCAACCTGGGTTGTAGATTGTTTTGTTTTAGGGTTTCAAACATTTCACTCCAACTTCTCTGTGACTTAAGGATTTATGTTGAGAAGTCTGCTATGATTCTGATGGTTTTCCTTTAAACATGATTTGCTTCTTGTCTCTAAGCTTTTAATATTCCATTGTGTTGAATTTCCAGAATCTTGACTACTATAAGCCTTGGTGTAATTTTTTCTGGTCCATATGCCTCACTCATCTACATTTCAAGTTTTTTTCTGTGATATGAAAATTTTCTGCTATTACTTCTGTGTACAAGTCTGTAGTCCTCTGTGCTATCTGTGGTTCTTCATTGATTCCAGTTAATCTTATATTAGTCTTCTTTTCATATCTAGCAGCTCTTTTATTGACTTTTCCTCGTCTGTTGATCTTTTTATTTTGAAGAGAAATAAACAGAAATAAGAGTTTCAAAACAGGCTAATAGGACAATAACAATAACTAGTATATTGTGTATCATTATCTTCATAATAGTTGCTAGAGTACAAGATATAGGTATGAAATATACATTAGTACAAACCTTTCTTTCCAATGAACTAACAGAAACTAGCTGTATAACTATCTTAACTATCTATTGTGTGTATATATATATTTATATACTTATAAATATATTTATAGATTTATATGATCATATATATTTATATATATTGTTCCCCTTTCCTCTTCCTTTTCCCTTTCCCCCATCAGTTTGTCTTTTCTTTTGAACTGTTTCTTTCCAATTCACAATATGTATTGCACATTTTGGATCTTATTCAGCTTCTCACACTAGTGAGACAATATGTTTACACATGTGAGTTTGATTTAGTCCATGTATGAGTATGGTCCCAAGTTGTATACATTTACCTATAAAAGTCTCAAGCGTATCTTTCTTTAGGGCTGAGTAGCACTACATTGTGTAAAAAGACCACATTTTCTTTTCATTCCTCGGTTCATGAGCATTTGGTTTTTTCCCAAGATTTAGCTCTTACAAATTGTGTTGCTATAAACCTGGGTGCACATATATACACTGCTATGGTAGGATGCTTTTAACTCTTTGGGGAAGATACCCGGAAGCAGAATAGCTGGATTGAATGGGACCCCTAATCTTGGTTTTTAAAGGAATCTCCATACTGATTTCCAGAGTGAATGCACCAGTCTACACTCCCACCAACAGTGGAGAAGGGTTCTTGTTTCCCACAGTTAGAATTTTTTATTCAATAATTTCTTCATCATAACCATGGTTTCAAGAGATAGAATTTCAGCATTGTTTTAATTTGCATCTCTCAAATGATCAATGATGTTGAACATTTTTTCATATGTTTATTTGCCATTTGTATTTCTTCATCTGAGAAATGTGTATTCATCTCAGATCCCTATTTTTCAACTGGGTCTTTGAATTTGGGGGGGGGGTCTCATTTTTTTTCAGTTCTTTATATGTTCTAGATATGCCCTTTGTTTGAAGGACAACTAACTAAATTTTTCCCACTTTGTGAGTTGTCTTTTCACTCTGTTGATTTCTTTTGTTGTGCAAAGGCTTTTTTTATAAGATGAGAGCCTGATTGCTGATTCTTTGCAGTATTTCCATGCAGTCCAAGTTTTGTTCATGAAGCCTCTGCCTACACCTATGTCTTTAAGATATCTACCTATTTTCTCTTCCAGTAGATTTAGTGTTTGTTTTAATATTTAGATCTTTGATTCATTTTCTCTTGCTATTTTTAAGAGGCCTTTCATTTGATGATGCCAACCACTAACCTGTATTCTAGATGCAAATTCTGTCTCACATTGGTAAACTCTGCTGCCTATAATTTCAGTAGAATTTGTAAGCTGGATTTCTGTTTGATTCTGTTTGATGGAATCCAGTTCTTGTCTATGTTGAGCATTCATGAACCTTCTTTCCAGGATCTTCTTCTTCTTTTTATCTGTAAGAACTCCAGATTCACTAATCATTTCCTTCATTATCATCTTTTTAATTATCTGTTTGTTTTTGTCAAGAGACTTATTCTTCTGTTGTGTTTCTGCTGCCACCATTTCATAAAATTCAGGTTGGAGGGTTTTGATTTCTTCCAGCTCAATCTCCCTTGATTTGCTTTGGGTGAGCTGGGGTTATAGGTTGTGTTTTTCTTCCACATTTTCTCATTTTATTTATTTGTTTGTTTTTTTCTGTGTTGAGGCTTGTAAATTGATCATGGTACATAGCTTTATTACTAATATTCAGACTTCTTTGGGAAATGACTCCTTTCCAGAGATATCTTAGCTGGGTTTTGGTTTTTGAGTCCGTCTCAGGATCCTGCTTCTTTGGGTTATTAGGGATTACAGGCTGCTGTCTGTTTGGCCTGGCATCCAGTTTTCTAGGGAGGGGCTATAGTATTGTTTTGACTCCCTGACAATCTAGGTATTGGCACACAAGGAAATCAGTTGTTCACAACGACTCTCTCCATTGGCTAAAGTAGAGTAATCAGTCTAAGCTGCTGCTGAAACTCTGCATCTCCAACCTTCTCTGGAATTTAATCCACATCTTGTGTGACTAAAAGAAAGTGCACGCACCCCACAGCGGGCTGTTGGGATTCCACGTGTGACTGTTTGAACGGCGGGTTGGTTCTGATTGACCTGGCTCAGGGAGTGGGAGTCCCATGGTGCTGAGCCGTTCAGCTTGCCCGGAGCTGGGGGGCTGGCCGTGGGTCCGCTCAGCAGTGCCCGGAGCTGGGAGCTGGCTGTGGGTCCGCTCAGCAGTGCCCGGAGCTGAGAGCCGGCCGTGGGCCCAAGCTCACCCTTAGGCTTCTCCCTCCCAGCTCCTGCCCAGCACTGCCGGAGACAGTGCGACAGGATGACTAGGCTTCCTCCAGGGAGCAGGCGCTCCAGGGAAACTAGCCCTGTGGGGCGAATGCCAGCCTGATTTCCTCCCGGTGGGTGCCCAGGGCACTCTGCCTACGCCAGGCCGGCTTTCTTCCTGGCCAGGGCTGAACATTTTGGGGTCCCCACCGTGCCAGCAGGGGCACAGCCGGGGCAGGTGAGAGGGAGGATGGGCTCCGTGTGTGGGGAGAGCACCCATCTTCTGCTGTGCCCCCACTGCCTGTCCCCAGCCGGAGCCACAGGACCCGCTGACAGTGAGACCAGATGCTGTGCACATAGGGTCCACATGGTACCACTGCCTTGGGGAAAGGAAAGTCCCCCCAGAGCCCGAGGGCATCCGGGTTTCCTCCTTGTGCCTTGTGGCTCCCTGCATCTGGCCACAATGGCTCCAAGTGGTGTGAATCAGAGCCAGCCTCAGGACCCTTGCACTTCCTCTTCCTGCAGCAATCTCCCCTGTCCTCCCCACGACTCTGCGTCAACAGGAGGGGCCTTCCTAAGGCCCTGTGTACGCTCGCCCTTATCCATGAAGGCTGCGGTCTGTTCTCTCCCTGGTCCTGTCTTCCCCTTACCCTGTTCACCTTGTCACGCAGAGCATGGCCACTGGAGCCCACCTTGCTCCACTGCCACCTGGCACCTCCAGGATGCAAATTCATGAGCCAGGCTGCTGCTGTTTGCTGACTGCCCCAGCACGTGGCATATTCAAGGGCAAGGATTTTTTAAATGGAATAGAGATTTTGCTCTGACCTTGTGTTTATCAAGCACTATCACTCGATAGGGCTGCTTATTAATTTAGCATATTTATTGTGGGCCTAGACAGGTGGGAACCCCACGGCCAGCCCAGCCCCATGGAACTGGAATCAGGATTTGCAAGGTGCCAGGTGTCCCGGGCCACGTCAGCCTCTCTAACAGAAACACCACTGGCCACACAGCTTGAGCCTTTCTTTCTCCCTGCACCGGCTTCCGTGTGGCTTGCTCAGGTGCAGGGGACAGGTGGCCCCGGCTATCTCCAGGGGGACCCCACCCTGTGCGCATGGTGTCCCGAGGGCTCCACCCTCGTGACAGAGTCGCCTCCCGCTGCCCCATGTCCCGCTGCCGTGGGTGCTGGCTCCCTCCAGCCCGCTGACGCTTAGGGTCAGCCTGATGTGGGGACAGCGCTCCAAAAAGGCTTGGGAGCCTGGTTCCCACTCAGGGCTGCCGCTAAGTAGCACACAGCCCCCTCCCTGTCTGCTTTTCCTTTCTCACTTCTCGCAAAATAGCAGGAGAGGAAAGGCGCAACCCAGTAACTGCTCCAGGGGAGACCTGGCATCACACAAAACCCATGGCGTGGGACACTCTGGAGTTCAGCGCCTGTGTCTGCAGCACCCAGAAAGGGGACACTGTGTCCACTCTCCAAGGTATCTGCCCAGTCCCTTCCCCATGCAGGCACCATGCAAAGTGCTGCCCCAGCTCCGTGTAGGGTCAGTGATGCTCCTGAACAAATGATTTAATGTGGAGGCTCCCTCAGAGACTAATTAACACGTTGAATGCACCCTGCGAGGTGATTATTAATTCGAGGCTGATGTCGTCAGAGATTCTTCCTGGTCCCCCCAGCCCGAGACCCTGCAAAGCAAGCTGCTTACGTCTGTCTTGCGGGACAGCAGGGATGGACCAGGCCTTCTAGGAGTCGCAGCTACTCCGCGACGCTTCCTCTCAGAGATGTAGCCGCAGGTCACTCTGCCCCTCCTGCACATTTCCCTAGAGGCAGGGTTGGCAGACAACGCACCTGTCTGAGGAGCAGGTACTAACTTCCACACCTCAGCCAAGATGGGGGGGCACTGTTTCCATAACAACAGAAACGCACAGTTTAAAGAACACAGTGTCTGGCTTTGCTCTATTTATAAAGAATGTGTAGGAAACACAGCTAAGGGAGCGAACAGCCGAGGAAGTGCCCGGGCTCGGGCTTCAGCTTCTGTCTCCCGTGCACAGCACACAGGGAAGCAGGGCCCGCAGAGAGGAGCCAGGCTTCTTGGCCCCTCAGGGTCGGTCCCCATGCTGGGAGCTCCATGCCAGCGCCCTCCAGGCCGTCGCCTCAGAGCCCTACACCGCCAGCGCCCATGTGGGTGACTCGAGACCCCAGGAGAACCCAAAGCCACACTCACACCCACAGCCACCTGGGCCTTCCAGAGTACCCGGCTCTGTGCCTCAGACCAGCTGCTCATGCTGCCAGGCTGCCCTGATCTGGGCACAGATGAGGGACAGCCCTCAAGCGCCCCTTCCACCTGCTGTGTCCTTTCTGTCATCCTCTGTGGTCTTTCAGCCACGGAGACCGGGTCCACACTGCACACAGCAAAGCTGGACCAGATGCAGGGCTTCCAAAGGACCACACCCAATGCCGGACTCAGGACCTTGGGAGAACCTGGCTGTACAAGTCCACCCTGCAAGCCCTGACCACATTTCCCTCCCCGCACTGGGCTCCTGCGCTAAAGCAGGCACAGACGCCAATTCTGCGGGTGCCGGGTGTCTGTGTCTCCCCTTCGAGGTCGATGGGTGCAGTCCGCTCTGTGGGTCTCTGTCCCTCATCCCCTCGGCTTTTTGTCAGGCGGGGCCCCAGAGGCAGAGGCTATGTGGAGCACATGAGGCAGAGGGACTCTGCTGGGGCCGGGGCTCTCCTCGTCTTGCTGTGCTGTGACTCCACTGCCACTGCCACAGCCCATGTCAAAATGTAACTGTTGGGCCGAGAATGTAGCTCAGCGGGCCAGTGCCTGCCTGGCGAGCCTGGTCCTGAGCTCGATCCCGGGACAGAAAGACAGAGAGAGCGAGGAGGGGAGAGAGAGAGAAGTAACTGTCGCCTGGTGGTGTGGGGAAGGCCCAGCCCAGCCTTCCCGGACGGGTGAGTGATCTCAGGAGCCGGCTCCTGATGCAGGAGGCAGCCTGGACCCTCTCCTGTCCAGGTCAGCAGTCACCATGGGACACCTCCACTGTGTCAGGACACAGTGGGACAGCCTCCCGACCACAAACCCAGGAAACTTCTATTCCTCATAAATCACCTGGGCATTGTGCTCCTCACAGCAGCAGAGATAGACTATGACCTGAGGGTCGGTGAGGACCGGGTGCTGGGAGCCCGGAACCGCTCCCAGCGGAACCTGAGAGTGGGCGGTGCCAGCTTGCTCTGGTCTCTGGCCCAGCGCAGTGTCCTCCAGATGCAGGCCAGTCTGACTCTGGAAAGTCTTCTCCTGCGTGGGCAGAAGCTCCTCAAGTGCTGCCAGCGTCTCCCTACTGTGGCCCAGCTCACTCTGCTCAGCCGGCGGGGCGTGGTCTGGACTTGCTGGGCTTGGCCTGAGTCTCCTGCATTCCCCACGCAGAGCCAGTGCCCCACCCCTGAGCCAAGCCGCTTCCATCTGCTCCATTTCCTCCTCCAAGGCAGGAGTGGCAGCTCCGCAAACGGACCTGGCACAGCACAACGTGCGCACCAAAACGTGGACGGCTGGGGACCGCTGACTCTGAAGTCCAGCACCGCTGGATGTGTGCCCTGCGTGGACCAGTTAGGAGTCACCAGGCTACAGGCAGGCAGCTTACTGTGCAAGGCACTGTTTTCCTCCTCTGTGAAATGGGACAAAACGCAGCCCTCGCTCCTGAGGAATTGTGGGAATTCAACCCAATGCAGCAGGCCCAGCGCCGAGCAGCTCGTCTGGTGCAGTCTGCAAACAGAAATTACAATTGTCTTTTTATTTTCCCCTAGTCTGTAATATTCTCGTTATTACTGCTGATTAACGGAAGTTAACATTCGTCTCCTTTCTTCCCTGCAGAAAGTCCTCTGGGGGCAGCTCCAGCCTAACGCAGTCCTTCCCCGGTACCACACCGATGCTCCAGCTCCTTGCAAATTACTGCAAAACAAGAGCGCAATAGCTCCTTAATGAGCAGCTACTATGCTCATAAATTTGACATAAATCACCCGTCCTACCCTTGGGATGCAGAGGATGTAGGGGTCCTGTGGTACTCCTCCTCCGTAGTGACAGGAGGTGACATTCTCAGACATGGCCAAGAGAGGAGGCTGGGCCCTTGGATTGGACACAGTGGGGCAGGGACACTGGCTGGTCACCACTGTCCACTCAAACTAGCAAAAAAAGGGTTTGCAGACTCTTGTAAACAGGAGTCCCAGCTACCCCGGGGGAGAAGGGTGAGACAAAGAGCCCTGTGGGTGGGTTGGCCACTGGCCTGGGGCTGGATCACACCAAGGAACATCAAGCCACCACCCACTACTCCATCCTCTATTTCTACTACTGGCACGGTGGTCCATGTCTGTAATCCCGGCAGCGCTCAGGAGGCTGAGGCAGGAGGATCACCATGAGTCCAAGGCCTACCTTGGCTACAGAATGAGTTCAAGAGCAGTTTGAATTTACACAGCAAGGCTTGGTCTTAAAGCAGAAATGGGAAGGCTGTGTGATGTGACGGCTAAAATTTATTGTCTCCACATCCACACCAGGGCCGTGAGCCTTCAGAGCAGCAAGCCTTTGCCGTGTGCATGCAGCCTTTCGGCCTCAGTGGACGCCCACCAGGCCCCTCATTTCACAAGGGGAAGGGAGGCCTGAGGTCGGAAGCAGTCCCAGGCCTGAGTGAAGCGGCAGGAGCCAGGCTGTTGTGCCGTGGGCACCGTGCTGAGCACCTGGACACCACCTCACGTGTGGCCCTCGTGACAGCAGGGGGGCAGCATCCAGCATGCACACCAAGGACCCAGCGGGGCGCGTGTCACTGCCGGCCTTTGGGGCTGGCCCCGCCCATCCTCCTCTGCTGCTTTCCATGTGTGCTGAGCCCCGTGTGGAGGAAAAACCCAGCAAGGCTGTTTGTTAAATGAGTAAGCGAGCTTCGCTCTGCACCTCTCCACCATGCGTGCAGCCCAGCGGTTGCACTGCATGAAAGAAACAGCAGATCTCACGAGACTCTGCGCACTCTCAGTTCACAGGCAGCGGGTCTCTCTCAGGAGGCAACTGAGAGCAAGACTCAGAGGCGCGAGGACAGAAGACAGGCAGACGCGTTGTGAGCACGGCGAAGGGCTGCACCTCAGGCCGCTCAGCCCTAGGCAGCTCTGGGTCAGGAGCTCCATAACCATGAGCGAGTCCTGCGGTGGCCAGCTGGGGGCAGGGGCGGGGTGTGGCCTGTCCAGGGCTGCCTCGACCTCACACTGCAGGTCGAGTGCCTCAGACAGCGGAAGTTTCCTTTCCTGCCATCCTGAAGGCCGGAAGGCGGAGGTCGGTGTCTCTGTGGATTAGCTTCTTGAGAGTGGGACCTTCCTCCTGGCTGGGGGACACCCTCTGGGTGTCTCTGTCCTGGTCCCCTTTTGTAAAGATGCCAGTGGCCATGGGTCAGGCCAGTCACCAAGTCAGGTGGCCCCAGCTGGGAGCTTCAGGCTGCAGTGTCTGAGCCCTGAGGTTGCCCGGTCCTGCCCATGGCATTAATGGGGTTAATGAATTCGATATGAGAAAGGGCAAGTGTGGGCCATGGGACACAGCATGCTCACTGGGTGGCATCAGGCCATTATTCGTGTGTCATAAATTTTTCCTCCATGTTTTGTGTGACGCGCACACACACACACACACACACACACACACACACGAGCTGTTTGCTTAGTCAGCATGAGCTCCTGAGCACCTGCCATGTGGGAGCTACGGTCCCAGAGACAGAGTGGCAACCTGCACAAGGGATCCTGCTCACATGGCTCCTCGCTGTTGTCACTACGGGATTTCTGGATCTCCAGTACTTTATCACACGCCAGTCACTCAACTGTACCTTCAAATCCAGCGCTGTGTGTCAGTCAACATGAACCGCGCCCGGCTCCAGCCACGTGTCTTCCTAGATGGGCCTGAGCCCTCGGCTCGGTGCCTCTGTGGCCCCGTGGGAGCAAAGCCAGGTTTGTGGCTCTACTGTGCCCAGATCCCCAGTTCCCAGTGTTCAGGGAGGGTCGCCTCAAACCCCACTGCCAAGGCCTGAGAAGCTGCTGCTCCCCAGGGTTCAGAGCCCTGCCTCCTCTCACGGCATCTGTGCCCCAAACCTGGAGCACCTCAGTCAAAAGTCCACCTTCTTTATGAGTTCCCAAAAGAAAGCCACTCCCAACTAGCCGTCATCCGACTGGGCCAGTGAGCAGGCGACAGGGAGGACGCCCCGGGGGCACAGTGGGCTCCGGGAAGAAGCACCCTGGGTCTGCGCCTCAGGAGCCCTGGGAGCCCTGGGCTGGGCAGAGGAGGACAGGGCAGGTGACAAGCCAGTGAGGTGCCTCCAGGGAGGCAGCAGAAGCAGGGGACTGTGTCCCCCAGAACCAAAGAACTGGGGGAGCCGCTGAGGATGCTGAGAGGCACTGCAGGTGAAGCAGCAGGCAGGCTGGGGGCCTTGCCAGACGCGGCCATGCACGGCTTCTCGGGCCTTCTCAGATTTTTCAGCAGACAGGCGGGGAGGGTAGGAGAGGAGGCTGCGTGGGAGGTGAGAAGACAAACGCACACGTCGCCTTCGAGGAGCTCCAGGAGAGTGGAAGAGAGACGTTGTGGGAGAAGCTGTGGCTGCCCCACACACCAGCCTCCCGCGCAGCACCTCGGGCGGGCAGCGTCGAGCCCCAAGGGGCCGTGGGAGTGGACAGATGGATGGGGTGCTCAGGGCCCCGGCTGTCCTGCGGCCAGGAGACCGGGACAAGGCCAGGCAGAGTCACCAAGGAAACAAGCAAGTCAGCAGGAGCCCAGCGTGAGAGGCGCAGCACAGCAGAATACCAGCCCCTCGACTCCCGCACGCCTTCACCCCAGAACCGGACGATGCCGAAACAGACCGAACCCAAGCCTCAGCAGTGAGGGTTTCTCCAACAGGAAGCAGCCACCAGCCAAAGGGTGTCCATGCCACAGCGTGCTGGTGCCACAGCCGAACCACACAGTAATACTGAATTCTAACGCAAGGTCCAAAACAAAGTCTGTGAGCCCGCTGGTGTAAATATATGAACCAATGAGGGTGAGCAAGTCCGCTGTGGAGAAGGCCCCGCAATCCTGTAGACACCTCACCCTTGAGGTGCAGTGCTGGCAGGGGGTCCTGCAGAGTGACTTCCGTCCAGAGTGCAGTGTGGGAAGGGGGCACGTGACTCACACAGCCTCAACCCAGGGCCCCAAGGCCAGAATGCACAGTGACAGGCCACACTGATGGTGTGGACACTGGACGTGATGTGACAGAAATGGCCCTCTTCCTCTGTCTTCCCGCAGAACCATAACCATCTCATTGTGGGGAAAAGACCAGACAGATCCCGATTGAGGGACCAGCTATGAAAGACAGTCAGTCCAGTGCTCCTCAAACTGTGAAAGCCATCAAAAGCTAAAGTTGGAGGTGCCGAAGGTAATGTGGCATCCTGGGTCCTGAAACAGAAAGGAGAAATGTGGGGGAACCCCATGCAGAGCGAGGCCTGTATTTAGGAACCCTGTGCCAGTGGGCCATGCCAGTATGAGACATTAATAAGAGAGGAAGACGAGGGCAGAAACGCAGACTCCCTCTAGCATCTTCTCCGTGACTCCACAGATGGGAAATTGTTCCAAAAGGAAGAGGCTAAAAGCGCAGAGCAGAAGGAACCCACTGAGGTGTTTCAGGGGTCTGCACCCCTCGGAGAGCAGCCAGTCTGCACCACTCCCAGAAAAGAGCCCGGTTCCGGTGAGCTCAAGCCTCCCGCCCCACCCACCTTGGGCTCACCAAGAGGCCTCCTCCGTCCCCCAGCCTCCAATTTGCAGGGAAACAGGGTCGTACTCTCAAAACAAACGCATGAATTAAGAAAGCTAAAGATGCTTGAAGCACTGAACTCTGGGTACTGGGCGGGGCCTGTCCCCAGGGCAGAGGAGACCCCTCAGACCATCTGAAAACAGTGGACAGGAGTGCCACTTGCATGACCCAGCTGTGTGGACTGTGGGTCAGTGTGTGGGTCCTTCTTTGAGGGCCACGGGGGGGGGGGGTACTGGGAACCCATATTCTGCATGACCTGGCCCTGAGATAGATTCCATTACTGACCCAAAATAAATGCCAAGCAATGGGCAGAGGCCTTGTGGAAGCCTGTGAACCCACAGGAGGGGGCCTGAGGGAGGGGCCCTGGCCATGCCCCTGCGGGCCACCCGCTCAGGGTTGCTCTGTCCACAGGGAGATGGCCAAGGCTGCCCACACAGGCCATCTGCAGCCATTTGGAATAACTCTTCCTCCCCAGAACCTGCTCTTGGGGGGCTCACCTACAGAGGTCAGCTGACCCCAGCTGAGTCAGGTCGGCTTCTCTGGAGCGACCAAAGGGAGCGGTTCCTCATGTGCACCTCTAGTGCCCCCTTATTTTTCCGTGTCCAAGTAGGAGCGAGTCTATCCCCACTTGTCACTGAAACGTGGGAGTCCAAGGTGGGAGGCTGTAGAGGCATGACTTAGCACGCAGCTAATTTTAGAGAACAGTCCAGAAGGTGCAAACTGACCAGTGCCATGTGAAATAATTAAACTTATGTAAACGCATGCACAATAGCAGACCGTGGTAGCAGAGCCAGTCCAGAGGCTGGGTGGGAAAACAGAGCCAGTGGCAAAAAATTCCTCCCCGCTCATAATCTGGAAGCCTGCACCCTGCCTTAAACCCACAGGCAGAGGAGAGCAGAACAGGCCCAGCTGTGGCCCCCACAAGTCTAACCCATGTTCAGGGGCTCCCATCTTCTCCCATCACTCCTTTTCTGAGTCAGTAGATCTGGGCTAGGCTCCATGAATTTGCATTTCTAACGAGCTTCCAAAGGATGCCCACTGCTGGGTCTTGAACCATATTTCCTGTGGCACTGGTATGGCAAAAAGCAACTGACTACCATTTCCCACTCTCCCTCCCCAGAGATGCTGACTCACTTGGTGTGAATGGGTCCAGTCTTATGGTTTTTCATAAGCAGTCCCAGGTGACTTTAACATGTAACCATATAAGACTCACATGGGTGCACACACATACACACACGCACACACACCCTTACACGGATGGGGCAGGGTGCAGAGTTCTGGGGGGTGTCTGACCAGGTCAGAGTCAGAGACCCATCCAGGGAGAAACTGAGCACAGGTACCCTAACTCCCTAGGACAGGAGGGTGGCCAGGCCAGGGGGATGGAGTGCAGGGGTGGCTTAACTTATGGGTCACATCTGTTGACCTGACACTCTGAACCTTGTGGTGTAGGAAAGTTGCAGAGAGAGCGTGTCTGGGAGGATCTAGAAGGGAGTGGGCCCAGCACAGGTGGAACCGTTCAGGACAGAGCTTGGGGAGCAGGTATTGCCCCAGCTCTCGGAGGAGGCAGGCACTCACCAGGGCTCCAGGCCCATGCGTCAATCAGTGTACACACCACCCACCGCTTCCAGGCCTAAGACACAGGGCCCAGAGCCTGCCTGACCCCCCGCTCCATTTGGAGTAAGGTAGCATCATATCAAACATTTTTAGATGAACTGTGGCATGCTTGGGAATGGGGAAAATGCAAGATTCTGCTAAGGAAAGAAACCCAGGCAGAAAACGCTCACTCATCCACTCAACCAGTAGTTCTGGCGAAGCTGCACACCCAACAAAGCGCTGAGCAGAACACGTTCTGGGGCTTCTTTCTCGTCATGGCCGCCTCTCAGCTCATGAGTTTGTCCCGTCTATCAGAAGCATCCACACCCTCTGCCGGTGGAAGACAGCTTGAAAAAGGGATGAAAGAACAGAAGCTGCCAGGCGCTGGGGGCTGATGAGTAAAAGGAGTTTCCCATCTCGCCCCACGAGCAGCCACTCCTGCAGAAGTCTTGTCTTTCGGGATGGGCATTCCTGAATTCAAAGACGCACCTGGACTTAGAGTGGTGGGTTTTTTTTAAGTGATCAAACAAGAATTGGACACATTGGCTGAAAAGTCAGAGTTCCACTAAACAGACGTAAAGCTATTTCCTTCCCCTGCCCTCATTAGGAGTTGGTTAGCTAGCAAGTCCTGAAACGCTGTTCTCATGGTACCTGGAGTATAAATGGACACTCAAGACCTGGTCACAGTCATTTAAGGAGTGGATAAAAATTCCATGTATTATACACTCTTACTGAAAGTAATTGCTTGTCTCCTTGCTTCTGTTAAATTGTTTCCTGTTGTTTGCTGTGCACGGTGCACACTGAGGACAGAGACAAGGACAAGCCATGACCCTCAGCTGCCTCACTATGGGGGTGACAGATGGACGGTCCAGTGTGGCCCAGGTTGCTGTGTGCTATGAGCAGAGGAACTTGCGGAGAGGGAGCTTGTTCTGACTTCTGCCTAGATGTGCCCCAAAGCCTTTGTCGTCATAGGTGGAGTGTTTCAGAGGTGGCTGCATCTAGGAGTGTGATGCTGGGATTCAGGACGCTGCACCCTGGGAGTGGGTGGCACCACCCAAAGGGCGGGTAGCCTGGGTGGAATATAACCTAGGCTTAGCTGCTCCTGCTGGCCCCTGTCTGCAGCGCCACGGACTGTTACTCTGCTCTCCTCTGCCAGGCCGCCTTGCCTTGGAGCCAGCTGAGACCTCTGCAGACTGTGGGCTGAAGTAAACCTTCCCTCCTTTAACCATGTTGGGTGTTTTACCTCAGCAGCAAGAAAGTAACTAAGACAGAGCTCAGCTTCTTTGCAGGGAGCTGGGAAGACCTTCTGGAGGAAATGACCCCTGAGCAAGGGTTTAAAGGACAATGAAGAGCTGGTCTTTGCTGTGGTCTGAATTGTGCACCCCCAAAATTCATATGTTGACCCCTAAGCCCCTTAGTGATTGTGTTTGAGACAGAGACTTCCTTGGGGGGTGATAAGGTTAGACAAAGAAGAGGGTCACCACCCTGGGGATGGGATGGTGGTTTTGTATTTCTACTTTATATGACTAGTATAGTGAGGGATTTGTGCAATTTACACACTGACCAAAAGCACAGATATAAGTTTATATTTTAATAATTTCACTCGCATTGAAAGTTTGGTTAAAGGTGAGTACATGAAGAGCAGGAGGAGTGAGGTCTGCCTCTCTCTGCCTGCGAGGACAAGGCAGGAAGGCACCAGCCACCGAAAACCTGGAGGCAGCTTGGGGCAGCCATGGCTTGATAAATCGTGTCTAGAGCTCATTCAGGTTGGATGGGTTAAAATACCTTTGGCAAAAACTTTCAAAGCCCCTGCCCACTTGGCTGATTGGCTGACTCGAACTGGATGACACATCTGCACAACCTTCAGGGCACAAATGCAGCAAACCTGCAAGATGTTGCAGGACGTGGAGGTGCAACGAGAGACAGAGAGAGAGAGAGACAGACAGACAGACAGACAGAGCGGTGCCTCCCGTCCTTACCCCTCAGCACATCCCTGCTGCTTGGGGTCAGAATGATAGTCGGCTTGAAGGGCGGTTTTTTAAAAAGCTTGCTTCAAGCATCTGCAGAGATAGTTTTGTGCAACAATTGACAAACATGTTCACGTAGTCAGTCTGCTGTGCTGGGGTTCTTCAGCAACATTTACATCTTTAAAAGCCAGACTCTTCAGACTTGTTATTGCATAAGTGTTAAAAAGGAATGTTCTACTTAAAAAACAAACTTTCAGAGTGCCTCTGCAGCAGGGTTGCACCAGGCTGCTCCCATTCTTTTCCAGCTTGTCAAAGGTAGCCGGAGAGCTGGAACCTGAGGACCTCAGCGTCTGGCTCTCTGCTTATCTCTGTATCCACTCCTTTGAAACCCTTTAGGCAATCTGCTAAATCCACATAACAACCCTATCAGGTAGGTTCCGTGCTACTCTTAGGCTGTAGGACAGAGTAAACACACACAGAGGGTTGTTTGGACAATGACCCCAAGGCAGCCAGCATGGAGTAGGCAAGCAGGCTGGGTTCAGATCTGCACACAGTCTTGATGGCGCTGCCTCTGTACCCGCGTGTGTGAAAACCATCGTGCATCTCCTTCCTCTCCTCTGTGCATCCAGCCCTCAGCCACAGCGCGGCTCAGAGGAGAAGCTAAAGCCAAAGCACTCTGGAAGAAATGGACGATGGGTAGTAAAAGAACGTTCCCTCGATTGCAAAACCACACTATTACTGTGGCTGTTTACAAATTTGTCTTCGCCTTAGACCTCAAGACTCTTAAAGAACTGGATCTCACTCCCTCAGATCTTCTCAGGCCCAGCACTTGCCCCTCCCATGGTTTTCACTCCCTAAATTCACTCAGACATTTATTTACTGTCCTGTAAGCTTCAGAAGCAGGTGTCCTATCAGCAGTGCCTGTAACAACTGGGTAGGAGGTTTGCAGATCAGAGATGATTAGGTCTACGCAGCATCTGTCCCGTCTTCCCCTTGGGGCGTCTCCCTTGGAGGAAAGGGCAGGTGAGTGAGCAGGTGCGCCCCATGTCACAGAGGACTCAGAGCTGCCCCCCTTACACTGAGGTAGAGCGCGTTAGGGCCCCTCCTTCCCACCGAGTTCCCAGGAATGGACCGCAGAGGTCTTCCACCAACCTTTCCAGGCACAGCCCAGAGGCATAAGAGAGTTCTCCCCATCAGTCACTCAGCTTGTGTCGTGATGCGTGGGTCTCAGCAGAGGGTGCCTAACTCCTTTGCTAAAACCACACAGCCGCTACCCTTTCCTTCATAATTAGTGGCATTAGCCAATCTGGCACGGCACAGAGGAGTGGAGAAACAATGAATTTTAAAGGCAGCCCCACGTGAGTTCAAAGCCCAGCCTGCTACTTCTAATTTTGTGCCCTGAAACATGTGACTTATTTTTCTTTTCTCACCTGGAAGAAAAAATAAAAGGAGAATACTCCCCATCTGCACAGGAAATGGTAAAATAACAACATCCCCCGCCAGACGCAGAGCTCTGCAGCAGACAAGGCTGCGGCCCCCTTCTCTCTCCAGCGATTTTCCTTGCTCACTGAAAACCACCAGCTCAGGCACTAGTGAGAAACGGCACAGTGGAAGCGCATGCCCTGCCGAGTCAATCAGACAGGGACAGCACATAGAGTGACAAGAGGGGGCCCCCGCTGGTTGTTTTGAAGCATTTGGGGCATGTCAGGGTTCTGGGAATGCACGGCTGAGGATGCCTGAGGCCTTGCTTCCCTCCAGAGTCTGCGAAGGGCTGGGGCACACGTCCGTGGTGCTACGGGGTCGTTTGCAGCCGCGCAGCCCAGAGCCAGGCTGCTTGTGTTCAAACCAGGGCTGCAGGACACACTGACGTGAGCCCTTAGGCGATGTGGCCTGAACCTGGTCATCTGTGACGGAAAGTGAACACCTGCCCCGACGGCTGCTGGAGAACTGGATGAATATCGCACCTGGACCACTCAGAACCAGCCCGACACGTAGGAAGGGCCCGAAGACCCAGTCAACTACACAGGGCCGCGTGAGCAGGCCTGTCTGAGTGGTGTGAGGGAGACTGAGTCTCTCTGCAATTAGTCTCTATTTTCTGGATTCATCGCAACATTGGTATATTACTTTATGTTCCCACATCACTTCAAACCTTGATTTTCTTTCCATATTTTAAGTGTTTGTCGTCATTTTAATGGAAAGCTCCAGTTGAAAGAACTGAAAGGTATCTGAGAACTCAAACAGGTGGAACCTCCATGGAAGATGCAGGGATGCCAGGCTTTTCAATCTACATCCGGGTCCCCAGGCCTGGCGTGAGAGCTCTGCCAAGCAGCCTGAGGACCTCGAGCGCCCGCAGGGACTCCTTCAGGGAGCACGAGTGGGCCAGGCCGAGGGGCACAACCTACGGCACTGTGGTGAGTCGATGGCACCAGGTCACAGCAAGCTATTTGTGTCATTGAAAGTTCTGGAAGTTTTGCCATCACTGACCTGCAGGGAATGGCAGGGGTCTGGGGCCCCGGATGATACCAGTTTTCATTGATGTGACCCGTGTTGTTCCTAGACCTAGCAGTTTTTAGAGGCCTCAAAAATTCAGCATTTTATGTAAAATACTTCTATTTTAAATGTTGGAAGGTAACTGAAAAATTTTTAAAATGTTTAAAGCAAAAAAAGAGCCATAAAGCCATCAGTTTAGAATCCGTACACTAAACACTCGCCTCCACCCTGAAGATGCCGGGATGGCTACAGGGAAGCGGGGCAGAGACCTGTGAGATGAAGCCCGGGCTGGCTCTGCTCGCGTCCTGCTTCGTCCGCCGTGGACTCGTGCCACTTCGCCTGTCACCAAATGGCTTCCTCGTGCCATCGGCACCCGCACACCTGCACATGAAGGCAGGAGACCAGAAACCACAAGGACAGGCAACCGCTGCAAAAAATGCTTCCCGCTCATTCCTCTAACAAATATCCACTGTGTGACTGCGGTGTCAACCGCTGGCTGGACGGAGAGGGTTTGAGGGGACATCGGACCCCAGGCATGGCATCACCGTCCAGGTGGCATCTGTAGCTCCTCTCTGTCCACTCAGGCTGTATGAGTGGACACCACAGATGAGTGACCCAAGAGGCAGACACTGATTCCTCACTGTCCCAGGACTGAAGATCAAGGCCAGCAGACTGGGTGCCCAGCAGATCCTGTTCCTGGCTCGCACACAACCTCTCCTTTCTGGAAACTTGCACTGCAGGGAACAAGAAACTCTGGTTTCTTCTCCCATCTTGGGTGCCCCACCCTCATTCCCCATCTAACCCCAAATACTTCTGCGAAGTCCTCCCTCCAGGAACCATCTCATGGGGATGAGGGCATCCACATGGGTGTCAGGCAGGACCGGATGGGAAGGCACAGACATCCAGGAAGCCACTGCTCAGCTCCGAGGCCCAAATGGAAAAAGTGCTGCCCAGAATGACCAGGAAGTATGAACAGGCTGCTCGCACTAGCCCCAGGGACTGCTTCGTGCCAAGCAAGGCGGAGCACTAACCCTGCGGGTGAGCCTCTGGTGGGCTGCCGAGAGCACCAGGCCGTGTAGGATGCCAAGGACGGGGTAACAACAGCGGCCTTGTCACGGCCCATCCCGGTCAGGCTACTCCCCGGGCCTGCTCCCATCTCCAGCCACTTCCGCCCCATGTGGACGTGATCCACAGTTCTGCCTCCCGTACCCTCTCAGGCTCGAAGAGCAGACGTCTAGGACAGAGCCTCAGGAGGCCGCACGGGGAGGAAGAAGATGGCAGCCCTTGCTCTGCCTGATGGAGGCGAGCAGGAAGATGTTTCCTCACGCTCTGCTCAGATTTCCTGCCTCTGAGTTCTCTGCCAAGCTCCCCCTGCATAGCTGCTGGTGCCACCTGTGGGGAAAACTGAATAAAGTGAACGAAGAGGGCAGGGGTCTCAGGTGTCCTGCAGGAAGGGAGCTGTTCTCCTCCCACTGTGGAGGCCTCAGGCGAGGACTCGAAGGTGGGCAACCGGCCCCAGGTGCAGAGAAGGGAACTTCTCACCAAAGAGCTCTGTTACCTTCTCCAAAGTCCCCTCCAATTAACCCAAAGGACCCTATTTGTGTCCTTGGATCTTTTAGCCCGAGGCAGTGGTTAATCCATGAAGGTCCCATGGCAAGGTCAAAGACTCAGAATGTTTCAGAACCGGAAGCAACATTATGTACCACACGCACACACACCCGGTGCCTCTGTCCATTCTGCCAAATTATTCATCCATTCAACAAGCATTTCTTGAGCACCCATTGTGTTCCAGTCCCTGAAAACAGAGCAGCTACCAAAATGGGTAGAGAAAGTGACCCTCCCCACCCCCCACCCCAGGTGGGTGCCAAAGGGGGTCTGCCCTTGAGCTGAGCAGGCAAATGAGGTCACATGGCCTCCAGAGCCAGAACCTCCCAGCTGGGACAGGGCTGCTGCTGCTTCTGAGCTCTCCCCTTCATGGAGGCCAGGTGTCCCTCTCAGCCTCACGCCCCTTCCCTTTAGCGAGTTTGCCACCCCAGGCCCTGGAAGATGAGAAAGAAACTGGGGACAGGAATACACACTTCCTTCCAGGCCACATCCCAGTGCCCCTCTTCACTCCAGGCCCCCTTTAAACACACGAACCCTTGGGGACATTTCAGATCTAAACCAGAGCGAGGCCTCACAATGTGTCCCCAGAATTTCACAGGGATGCCCACAGAGCACACGGCGGCCAGGCGCACAGGGTGAAGCTAGGCAGCTGAAGAGTGCCATTGTTGGCTCTGGGTGTCTGAAGAACTCATTTCTACCACCCTCTTTGCCACACCAAGCAGGAAGGGCTCCAGTGCCACCCACAGGTGTCACTTCCTCTCCCTTCCTCTGGGAGGACAAAGGTTTACCCATGTCATGGCTTGTGTCTAGATGTCCCCTAAAGCCTCATGGGTCATTAGGGAGCTTTTCCTTTGAATGTTTGAAATCACCATAAGAGCTACATCGATATACCCAGAGGCCTGGGCACATGAAAGGCACTTGTGTTGAAAACCTGTTGAAAGTCGAAATCAGAAGCCAACAGAAGTTTTGAAAAGGAAAATGTATACCTATTCTATAGTTATGGAAACAATAGACAGAACAATTAGACCAGAGAAAGAAATAAAAGGAACTAGGACAGGGCAGGAAGAAGTTAAATCATCATTATTTGAAGATGACATGATACTTTACATAGAAGATCCCAAAAACTTTGCCAAAAGACTAATAAGTTTAATAACCCAATTCAATAACATAGCTGGTTACAAAGTCAACACTCAAAAATCAACAGCATTCCTATACACAAATAAAAAACTCACTGAGAGAGAAATTAGGGAAACCACACTTTCACAACAGTATCAAAAAAGTGAAATACTTAACAACTAATCTATGCAAAGAAGTAAAAGATCTATACATTGAAAATTATAGTACTCTGAAAAAAGGAGATAGAAGAGGATATCAGAAAATGGAAAGATATCCCTTGCTCATGGGTAGGAAAAACTAACATAATGAAAATGACCATATTCTCAAAATTGTTACACAAATTTAATGCAGTCCCAATCAAAATACCATTAGCACACACTCACAGAACTAGAAAAAACATTCCTAAAATTCACTTGGAACCAGAAGAGACCTGGAATAATAAAAACAATGTTAGGCAACAAAGGTAAATCAGGGAACATCACAATCCCTGACTTGAAATTATACTACAAAATTGCTGTGATAAAAACAGTATGGTACTAGAAATAAAAGACCTGAGAATCAGTGGAACAGACTAAAAAATACAGAAACAACTCCAAACACACTCAGCCACATCTTCTTTGACAAAGGAGCCAAATACTATCACTGAAAGAAAGATACACTCTTTAATAAATGGTGCTGGGAAAACTGGCTTACCATGTGCCAAACACTAAAACTAGACTCATGTTCCTCACCATGCACCAAACTGAATTCAAACTGGAGCAAAGAGCTAAGCATTAAAACAGAAACATTAAATCTCATGGAGGAGAGAATAGGTAGAACTCTTGAGAACATTGGTGTATACACAGACTTTATAAACAAAACCCCAATCACGCAGGAACTATCAGTAAAACCCAAATCACAGAGGAAGAATCAACAACTGGGATATCACCTTATAAAGTATCTTTTGCACAACAAAGGAAATCATCAACAGAATGAAAAGACAAGCCACAGAGTAGGAAAAAATTTTAGTCGGTTGTCCTTCATACAAAAGACATATCTAGAACATACAAAGAACTGAAAAACCAGATTCTCCAAATTTAAAGACCCAATCCAAAAATGGGTATCTGAAATGAATACACACTTCTCAGAGAAAAAAATAGAAACAGGAAATAAATATACAGAAAAAAAATACGTTCGACTTCACTGGTCTTTTGAGAGATATAAATTAGAACAATCTTCAGATTCCATCTCACTCCAGAAAGAATGGCTA
This sequence comes from Dolichotis patagonum, assembly GCA_004027295.1. Taxonomy (NCBI): domain Eukaryota; kingdom Metazoa; phylum Chordata; class Mammalia; order Rodentia; family Caviidae; genus Dolichotis; species Dolichotis patagonum. The sequence continues at coordinate 21,118 of PVJX010017442.1, forward strand.
TCGTAATCAACCAACAACAAATGCTGGTAGGGCTGTGGAGAGAAAGGAGTCTTTCCCCACTGATGATGGCAGTGTAGACTGCTGCAACCACTGTGGAAATCAGTGTGGAGATTCCTCAAAAAACTAGGATGAGAGGGCCCATTGGACCCAGCTATTCCCCTTCTGGGTATCTTCCCTGAAGAATTAAAAGCATCATACCACAGCAATACATGTGTACCCATACAGTCTGTAATAGCTAAATCTTGGAAACAACCCAATTGCCCGTCAACTGGGGAATGGATACAAAAGATGTATTTTTTATACAGTAAAGCACTGCTCAGCCATAAAGAAGGAAAAGCTTGAGACATGACTAGGTTAAATGGATGAACTTTGAGACTGTACTCTTGAGTGAAGTAAATTGGTCACACATGTGTAAATATTGCATTGTGTCTGGTGTGAGAGACTTTAAGTGTACATAAGGACTAAAGTGTATAATAGGTATTGTGACATAGGAAGAAATGGTTCAAAAGAAAGGAGAACTTGGAGGGGATAAAACAAGAATAAAAGTGAAATGAAGCTTTGTAAATAAGGAAGAGAAAAGGGTTTGAAGGGAAGGGAGGGGATTGGGGAACAAAGAGGAATTAAGATAGATCATGTATAGGTACAAAGTCCCTAGGCTGAAAATGATCATTGTGTGCACCATAATTGTGCCAATAAACTTACAGAAGGAAAGTGCAAGTCCCTGGCCCATGGCACACTCTTGGGATCCAGAGGTGACAGCCGAGGCTCCTCCCTGGGTTTGGAACAAACTTGTCCAGGAGCAGACACCACCCGAACTCACAGGAGGCTTTTCACAGCCCACGTACCTGCCTACGTGGGATTCACGCACATCACTTCTAGTGTCTGGGAGTGTGGTGCTGTCCCAGAGGACCTGGCCAGACACACCAGAAGAGAGACAAGCAAGTGAGTGAAGAAGCTGCTGGCAGGTCGGTATGAAAATACAAGTATTGAGAGCTACACCCAGCCAGAGACAGTAGAAATGTAGGCACTGGGGGAAGTTTCCCAGATGGGTCAGCACAGCTCACTGCCTGACTGAAGGTGGGAGGCAAGAAGGAAGGACTCCAGGATGGGCCTCCTGCTTCCAGCTGGGAGAGTGGACAGATGATGAGCATCCCCCATGAAAGAAAGTCAAGAATGAGCAGACTCAGAAGACAGACTCCAGGAGCCAGTCTGGAGCAGCAGGGGAGGCTGCTTCATGCCCTTGGTGGAGAGCCCAGGGGAGAAGCCAGGGACGCTGCAGAACTGGAGCAGAAATGTACTGAGCAGTGTTTCCCCAAAAGACATACCTGGGTCCCGACCCTCGTCTCTGAATGTGGGACTGTGTTGAGAAATGTGGTCTTTGCAGATATATTTAAGGGCTTGAGATGAGATAATCCTGGATTTAGGGTCAGACGGAAGTCCAGTGACTGTTGTTTAAAGAAGAAAGAGTTGAGGCACAGGGGAAAGTGTGAGAGATGGAAGTGGAGGACACCGATGCTCTGAATCCCAAGGGCTGTGGGAGCCACCGGCACCCAGGAAAAAGGTGCAGAGCTCACTCCCTTAGAGTTTCTGGAAGGAACAGAGCCTGCTGACACATTGATTCTGGACTTTTGCATCCAGACCAAGGGGAGAACAAAGTTGTGCTATTTTAAAACACCCAGTTTGTTGCAATTTATTGGAAACCCAAGAAAACTAACAAAAGGCTTCTGCCATGCAAGATATTCTCAGCCCCAGGATATGGTGAAGGAGAAAAGGGGTCACCCCAGCACTGAGGAGAAAGTAGGATGGGGACAGAGACAGGACAGTGGACAGGTGAGAGTGGAATCCAGAAGGACAGAGTCTGGGCAGGAAGTTGTGCTCCTCAGTGTAGGCAGAGTGGACACTGGAAATCAAGGCAAGGAGAGAATCTCTGGCTTAGTGAGAAGCCAGCAGTGCTTGAGTTGGAACAGACTTGGTAAACTAAGGAATAAGTAATATGCACAAAAAGTGAAATCCCTGAAAACTCTTTCAAGGAGTTTGGCAATGGGAAAGATAAGTGGGTAACAGCATTAGTAACTTGAAAGGATTTGGCGTGCAGGGGAAGGTTTGCAGGATGAGAATCGTGAAGATGTCTACAGGGTATTTGTAAGAACTAGTGCTTTTCAACATTGTCAACACAGGACAAAGGTAAAAAAGTGAAAGAGCTAGGACTGCCTAACAGAGACAAACACCTACCAGCAGCTGATTGTAAAGTATGGCTTAGTACAGAGTTGTTGCTGAGAAACCATGAGAAGGATTTCCCAGCCTCTCTTGCAGCTAGGTGAGGACATGTGATTAGTTCTTACCAGTGGAATGGAGGAGGCATAGTCTCCAAAAAATGAGGTGGGGGAGAAGTGGGTGTACCTGTTTCACTCTTTCTATCCCTACTGGAGGATTCATGGTCTCTATAATACCACAAAACTAAAAAAAAAAAACCTGTGTTCCTGAACCACCACCTAGAGGGAAATTTCTCATTAATAGGAAAACCCACAATGGTCTCTTAAAGGGGTAAGCGAGAAATGAAGATCTGAGTCACTGAAATGTGGGAGTTTATTGGTTTAGCACCCAGCATTACTGTATGATGGTCTGCATGTTCTATGTGCTGGGCTCTTGACACCTGCCAGGAAGTGCAACTCTAACTGATCAATGCACTGGAGATCGGCTGCGTGGAGCACACAGCAGCTGTCATATCCTGACTGCAGTTCTCTCTGCTCTTCAAACACAAACATTCACCCCCTACTACAGGGGAGAGGCATTCGGCCAGGCCCAGGACAGATCCCTGCCTCCATGTAGCTTGAATTCTAATGGGACACACGATACACACAGAATACAAGACCAGGTAGAAGCATGTGATACGGTGTAAAGAGACAAACACAGCCGATTAGAGGGGCGGGAAGTGATGGGGAGCCTTTGGCAATGTTAAGAAGGTTGGTCCGGGAAGGGACCTAACACGAATGAAAGCTGATGAGAAGACACCAGACCAGCAAAGAAGAGGTGGGGAAAGGTACCTGAGGGGAGGCCATTTGCAGGAAGCCAGGGAGGCGTGCTTGGCATGTGTGGAAAACAGCGGCGGCGAAGGGGGGCAGGAGAGGACCAGGAGCAGAACCCCGGCTTTCTGAGACAGGCGGCCCTGCCCACTCAGCCTCCCTGCCAAGCAGCCTCTCCTCACACCTGCCAGCCCCACTCCTTCCTCTCAGGCCTGCCCAGCTTCTGGGGGAGCTGTCTGCACCCCACTCTGCTGCCCTGCAGGATGTGTCTGCCAGGAGCAAGCAAAGCAGAGAAAGGGTCTTTCTCCGCAGAGCAGCGACGCCTCGGCTACCAGGGCAGACGCAGCACATCGAGGTGGCATGGAGCACAAACTCTGTATCTGAGCTGAAAAACACGCAGACGGTGGGCGGGAGCCCAAACACAACTGCCTGCGACTCATGCGATCACAAGCAAGTAATTTTGCCTCCTGGAGTTTCAGGAAGTTCCTACAGCTCTGAATCGGAGCCAGCCCTCAGGCGAGGAGCTGCAGGATGCTGGGAGGGGCCGCGGGGCCTCCGCAGATGGAAACACGTTCAGCAGTCACGACAGCTCACATTTGCAAACTACACTCTGCTCTCTCCATCTGTGTCACCCCAGCCCAACATCAATCGAGGAGGGCAACTGGCCAATTTTATTTTAAATGAGGGAAATTCTGGCCCCAAGAAATGAGCCGATATGCCTGAGATTACAAAGCCAATGCCTGGGTTATTCCTGTGAACGACACTTTAAGATGTAATCACTAATTCCCCTACTTAAAACTGTGCACGAGTTCTTAAAAGTCAAACCCTCTTCCGGTGTCTTACAGGGTCTGGCAGCAGGGATTGGCCAACGGCCTGACTTCGTAAGTGAGACTTTACTGGCACGCAGCCACGCCCACTGGTTGTCATGTCACCTAGAGCCCCTTTGCACAGCAGTGAGAGGCCCGGGAACCGCCTCAGAAGCCTTGTTGGCTCAAAAGCTGCAAACAGTTCCTGTCCAGCTTTTAGAGGACGCATGTGCTGCGCCCGCTCCTAGCAACAAAACTAAGCCTCCTTTCCCTCTCTTCTCTCTTCTACTGTTTCTCCGACTCACTCCTCTGTCTTCCGAGTACACTGGCCTCCTTTCTTTCCCCAGACTGAGTTCACCTTGCCCTCTCTTTGCCCAAAGCACTTTTCCTGGCCATCTCTGCGTGTTGGTACCCGTTCCTGTTTCCAGCCTGTGTTAGCCAGTTTTCTGTCACTGACAAAAAAGCCTGACAGACACAGGTTAGGAAATGGTTTGTGTTGGCTCAGGACTGCAGAAGGTACAGTTCATGGTTGGCTGACTCCAAGGCAAAAGCATCATGGCAGACTGGAAAAATGCCCACCACGTGGCAGCCAGGAGGGCCAGGGGGGCCAGGCTCAGGCAGAGTCCCTAAGACCGCAACCCCAGGGCCCTCCCAGACACACACAGATGTGGCCTTTCCTAACCTCCTGGATGGCTCTCAGGCCAGTAAGAAGGACAGCAAAGAGATCTCTCTTCCATGACCTCCCAACGTAGCATATCTGTGCTTGCGGAGGATCTGACCCAGTCGAAGCACTATGCCTGTTTCTTCACACAGGCTGCCTCTCCCCATTTAACTCAGCAAAGAGCACGTGGTAGATGGTTTCACCCCTAATTTAAACATGAGATTTGGGAGACCAAGTAAGTGCTGTGCCTCATTCAGCTCATAAACACAGGGGGAGCACTTTCCTGACCCTACAAACTCTTGTCCCATTGAATCTTGGCGTCACAGTCAGGCAGAGCAAAGGTGCTAAACAGCTCAACTGTTTATTTGGGTGGAACAGTGCACTCCACCCCTGGACCTCCCACCACGAACCTAGCACATGGCTTCCAATAGTCACACAGCACTCAAGATGGAGATGAATTTCCATCAGCAACTCTATTTTATGCACAAAGATGCTAAAGCTCAAAAAGCTTAGGATGGCTCACCTAGGGCTGCACAGTTCACTCAAGAAGATATGCAAATAAAACCATGGAGACTGCTAAGCGCATGCTCCTTCTGATACACAGAATTTCCTCCCAAGCCTCAAGTGGGAAGTGAGCGTCACGAGAATTCTGGTTTCTCTCAGTCTCCTGTATCCACCAAAGAAAGCTTCTTTTAGGAAATTCCATCACATGCCACGCACGCAAATACTTCATGCAGGAAGAGCTTGACTTCTCAGGTGAAATAACGCAAAGTCGAGTCCATGACATGTACAACTTCCGCATACCAGAGCTGTGGCAGGTGCACCACACACACTTCCTGAAGAGGCAAGAAGTTCTGCACTGACCCCATACCCTTGACGTCTCCATCTAGACCAGCACTCTCGGAGTGGAGACCAAGGCCACCCTAACAGGACAGAACAGTGAGAGGAGAGCTGGTGGGGGAGGGAAAGCTGTGTCCAACTTCGGAGCGTGGGCCAGCCAGCAGGACTGGCCCTGCAGGGAGTAAAGCCCTCAAACTAAGGACAAGGAACCTGAGAATCATTTCTTTCCATTCTGGCTCCAGCTACTGGTGGTTCGTGTTGACGTTTGTCAAGATGAAGTGTCAAGAAGAGCAGCAGAGCTGGTCATAGGAGCAGTAAGTGGCCGTGTCACACAAGATGATCATGAGATGTTGATTTTGATGCATGAAACAGACAGACAGGGGTGGGGACCTGAAGGTTAGGGTCAGAGATGAAAATGCTGCATTGTTACTAAGTACACGGCTCACAAAGGCCTGGCTGGGGTGAACGCACATGAGAAACACAGTTTGGACAGAGCCAGCCAGGGCACTGTGAAATCCAGAGGATGCTAAGAAGCCAGCAGAGACCATGGGGAAGCTAGGGAGCAGGAGGAAAACCGGAGAGCTTGGTTTCCTGACTAGATGAAGAGGGAAAAGCCAACTTCTCTGCACCGTCCGGCATTGCTAGGCCATCAGGGCTTGGCCGTGATTGTGCAGAGAAGGGAGGGGCTCACGGAGGACACAGTCAAGGTGCAGTGAGCGATAACCATACTAGCCAGGAGGAAGGTTGGAGCCCACAGTAATCACAAGCTGAGACCGCAGTCATGTGAGCATCCGAGAGCTGCGTGTGGGAAGTCTCAGCACGAGGGCAGTGGGAGGACAGCTGGACAGGAAGAGCAGAGTGAGGGACGTCTCCAGAGGCCCCATTCTCGGGAACAGTCGCAGCGTGTGACTTAGGACTGCTCTGCACTGCTTTTAACTGCAGTTGATCTGGGGTGACATTCGTGACCGAGGGCCCCAGAAGAGAGGGCAGCACCCTCCAGGGAGCCACAGGTAGAGCGCAGGAGTCTACAAAATTAGGTGGCAAAAAGCTTTGCTCGTTATTGTCACCAATCTCTGACACTCGGCATCTCCACCCGTGCCTCTGACTCTGTCAGCTGGGGAAAGACCTCTAAACCCTCCTGGGCTGTTGCAGGCATCTGGACATACAGTTTGCACCCCTCCGCTCGGAGGGCTTCGGCCGGACCTTGCTGCCCAGTGAGGCGATATGGCAGGCGTTGGTGCACTGTGATTCTGGTTTGTTTTGTTTCCTACGCATTTTAGTGACTGAACGTCAGCTTAACCCTTCTGTGCACCTCTCTGTTTTGTGTATGATGAAGTCCCCAGAATGCCACAGGCACCCATGATTCACAAAAGGGTCTCCAAAACAGAACCTCAGGAGAAGGGTACCATCTGGGGGAGAGCTCAGTGAAAATGGACCTCAGCAAGTCAAGAAAACACCACATCCCCAATCCCAGCACACAGGGAGGCTGAGACAGGAGAACTGCAAGTTCTAGCTCAGTCTGGACAAATTAGCAACCTGGTGAGATCCTGTCTGAAAAGAAAAAGAGAAAGAGATCAGTGATGGGCACTGGGTGAAAACCCCAGGTTCACTCCCCAGTTCCACAAAAAAGAAAAGAAGGGAGGGGAGAGGAAGGGGAAGAAAGAGAAAAAAAGGAAAGAAAAGAAACCAAGCAGGAGATCCCAGAGGGACAGCAGAGCAGTGAGGGAACAGACTAAGGCAGAAAAGCACCAAGCAGCAATGTCAGAGTAAAGTTTTCATTTTATTTTATTTTTATGAAAAATAAAAGACAGAATGAAACCAAAACAAATAGAAGAAAATAATAAAGATCAGAAAACACAATCCTTGTCAAACTGTCAACATCATTTTTCATATAAATTAACATTTTGATTCTTACATTTCTGTAAAAATAAAAAAGACTCAGAACAGTCTAAACAACTTTGATAAAGGAACAAAATTAGAGCTCCAGCCCTCCTGAATCCCATGATTTATCATAAAGTTACACCAATTATGACAAAATAACATTGATAACAAGATACACAAGCCACCAAAGTAGCAATGTAAAGTCCCAAAAGAGATGCACATGTAACAGACAATGCATTTCTGCCAAAGATGCAAAAGCAATTAAGTGGAGAAAGGATTGCACCCTCAATAAATACACTGGAACAACTGGATGTCCACGTGCAAAAAGCTGAAACCTTACAGCACATCAAACACTGCTTAAGACATCCAAAAGTCAACTCAAAATGGCTCACAGGGGTTGGTTAAAGTGAAGGCAGATGTGGCCCGAGTCATTGCTTGGCTGAAGTCATTCTCTCTGGGACAAAATACATATTTTTTCCTTATCATACTAATAAAACAATATGATATTTATACATGTATGACATATTTATTTCACTAATAAGTATGTTCTCAAGGTGTATTCATTTACCTATAAAAATGTCTAGTTTATCATTATTTATGGCTGAATAGTATTCCATTATATAGAATTACCACATTTTTAAAAATCTATTCCTCAGTTGATAGGCACTTAGATTATTTCCAAGATCTGGATATTACAAATTGTGCCACTATAAACATGGGTGCACATACATTGTTATGGTATGATGTTTTTAATTCTTTTGGGAAGATATCCAGAAGGAGAATAACTGGGTTAAATGGGACCTGCAATAGTATTTTTCTGAGGAATCTCCACACTGATTTCCACAGTGGTTGCACCAGTCTGCATTCTCAAGAGTGGAGAAGGGTTCTTTTTTTCCCCACAGCCCCTCCAGGATCTGTTATTTGTTGATTTCTTGTTCATAGCCATTCTTTCTGGGGTAAGATGAAATCTCAGCATTGTTTTAATTTGTCCCTCTCAAATGGCCAGTGCTATTGAACATTTTTTTCATATTTATTTGCTGTTTGTATGCTTCATCTGAGAAGTGTGTATTAATCTCAGATATCCATTTTTGGATTGGGTCTTCAAATCTGGGAGGACTGATTGTTTTGAGTTCTTTATACATTCTCAATACTAATCCTTTATCTGAGGAACAGCTGGCAAACATTTTCTCCCATGTTGTGGGTTGTCTCTTCCCTCTGTGGTTTCTCTTGCTGTGCAAAAGCTTTTCAATAGGATGAGATTCCATTTGTTGATTTTTTTTTTTGCAAAAGTCCTGTGTATGTGGGTTTTATTCATAAAGTTTTTGCCTACACCAATGTCTTCAAGGGTTTTACCTACTCTATCTTCCAGCAGATTTAATGTTTCTCTTTCAATATTAGGATCTTTAAACCATTCTGATTTTAGCTTAATACAAGGTGAAGGATATGGGTCCAGTTTTAATCTTCAGCATGTAGAAAGCCAGTTTTTCTGGCACCATTTATTAAAGGGACTATCTCTCTTCTAATAAATGTGTTTGGCACCTTTGTCAAAGATAAGGTGGCTTAGTGTGTCTGCAGTTATTTCTGTATCTTCTAATCTGTTTTATTGATCTTTGGGTCTGTTTTTTTGCCAGTACCACACTGTTCTTATCACAGTAACTTTATAGTATAATTTCAAGTCAGGGATTGTGATGCCCCCTATCTTGTCTTTGTTGCCCAGGATTGCTTTCGCTATTCTAAGTCTCTTGTGGTTCTAGATGAATTTTAGGACTGTTTTCTCTAATTGTGAGATATACTATTGGAATTTTGATTGGAATTGCATTGAATCTGTACAACAGTTTTGGAAGTATGGTCATTTCCACTATATTGGTTCTTACTGCTCAAGAGCATGGGAGAGTAAAGGTTTAAAAAGTTGAAAAAGGGGGTAAATGAGAGATTGTTAATGGACTCCAGCATAGTGACACCCGATTTAGCAGATAAAGCTATGGGATGATTTGCTATTTGACGTCCATAAACAGGGAGTTGTCTGCATGAGAAGTAGGTCCCAAATGGTGCACAGGAGAGGACGGCGAGCCTCCGCCAGGCAGCCATCGGCATGCCGTGCCCGAGATGCATCTACGCTAAGACATGGACAGTGCAGCCAGCAAACCTGCAAACGACACGTGGCCCTCAGCAGCCTCCATAGAGTACACAGCCCTTGATTTTGCTAAGGCGCAGATGTCAGCAGTGAGGGTGCCGCAGGCAGGAAGCTGCTGGAAACTGTGCAAGAAGCCATTGCCACTGTGAGGCGCCCGTGGTCATCTCTTTGAGGATGGAAGGCACTGCGCCATGGAGCAGAAGCTTGGGCCCAGCTGATGCCCCCATGTGGAGGGTGGCCACTGGCCAGCACGACCCTCCAGCTGCCAGCCTAAAAAATAACAAATCACTGCTGCCAGCCCCTCTCTAAGCCTACAGCACGCCCCTCGGCTCTTCTTATCCAGCTGGCAGGGACGCCTCCTGGCCACTGTGCAGCCTGCTGGTACCATAATCCGCTCTGTGCAGCCGACAGACCCTTGCATTCCACTGCACACTTCTGCCTAAAAGCCCCTCTGAGGTCCGGGGCCCGTGTGCTGTGGGCCTAGTTACTGCAGTGATGGGGGGCACTGCAGTTACCCCATCACTGTGCCCTGCGGAAGGTTCTGAGCACCCAGAGGCAGGCAGGTGAGCTGTGGTCCTTGAGTGCAGTAATCCGCCACCATTGGAATCACCCAGGTCATCGGTTAAAGTCCAGATCCAGGGGTGCCTGCCGAAGCCTGGCCCTCGGGGGCAGGACGGAGTTGTCTGCACTTCTAGCAAAGCTTGCCGGTGACTCTTGATCCTCTCCAGAGTTTGAAGATTGCTGAACACAGAGACCTGGAGATGCTGCTGTGCCTCCGGAGGAGACTGCCCGGGACCCTGCAGGAGAAAAAGGGGCAGATTCTGTCTGCTGGGCGGGTTGGGGAGGGCCGAGGCAGGCAGGCCGCAAGGAAAGAAGCCTTGCGCAAGAACAGAAGTGGCAGGGCCAGAGCTGGGCTCCCTGGGTCTGAGTCTCAGCCTTTCACACTGAGCACCCCTGTTACACATACCCCTTGGGTCTCCAGAGGCCAGCAAGGTGAGTACAGGCAAACCTTGGATTGTGAGCGTAATTCATTCCCACAAACACGCTTGTAGCCCAAAGCACTCACATATCAAAACAAATTTCCCCATTAGAAATAATGGAAACTCAGATAGTTTGCGCCACAACCCAAAACTACTACGGAGCTGAGCATGGTGGCTCATGCCTCTACTCTCAGCACTGGGGAGGCTGAGGCAGGACGATCATCACAAGTTTGAGGCCAGTCTGTGCTACAGAATGAGTTCGAGCCCAGCCTGGACTACATAGTGAGATATCTCAAAAAGAAAATGATTACAATACTGTAATATAATACAGAGTAATGAAACAAATATAAAATCTAAAGAAAAATAAGCCAATTAACCTGTACCTAGCTTTGAAAAGTTTCATGGCTGACGTGAGAGAAGGGAGGGAGGAGGGTTATCTCACTACCACTAATGGAATCACTGCTGACTGTCAGCTCACTGGAATCTTTCTCTTTTTGTGTAACTTTAACAAGGAACCAGTCTAAGGACACTTGCTTTTGCCTCCTTTTGAGGATTTCGTGGAACTGTGACAATGTGTTGCTGTTAAATGTGACACTGTGTTCTCTGCTTATGCTGCTATGTCTTTATTTGGGTGGGGTTTTCTACAAAATTTTACAGTTTCCCCCATTTTCCACCTCCCCAATCTCCTATGAAATGAGAGATTCCCCTGCCTTTTTCTCCTCCTCCTCTGCAGATGTGACTGCCATAGCCTTGTTGGGAGATGGTCACCCACAGTTCCGCGGGGAGCAGGGACCATGGGCTCAGCTTGATCAAGATCACATGACGTTTGCATCACCTACTACTGCAAGACATCACTGGTTTATCAAGTTAACATTTGTTAGAGACCTTTGCTCCTCCTGTGGATACTCACAGACAGGTTACTCCCAATCCAGGATGTCACTGAACAAGGATCTCTTTTTAATGAGAAAAGAGATTCAGAGGGACACCGCCACCTTCTCAGGACACACGCTGGGCGCTGGCGGCAGCAGGAGCCCCTGGCGGTCTTCTGACCCCATCTCTGCACCACGCTGCTCCCTGAGGGGACCCCGTACCCCACACCCCACACCCCATCGTCCTCATCTCGAAGCTGGGACTGAGTGCACAGGTTGAGGTCTGTGGCCCTCTGATTGGAGCCGCCCAACCTTCTGAGACAGCGACTGTGCTCGTGGAGCAGGGGCAGTTGCAGGAGAGAGCTCAGCCCTTCAGAGGAGTAGCCTCCGGTCCCTCGGTCCCTCGGTCCCTTGGTCCCTTGGTCCCTCTGTCCCTTGGTCCACTTTGTCTGCGGAAGAGGGAAGCACCTGCCAGAGACAGAAACGAGTTGGAAATGTGTGGCCTGGAGGTGAGGAGGACCTGGAAGCCTGGCCTGCAGTCACCAGAGGCCTGGTGTGTGTGGACAGGGGACCCATGCAGTGTGGCCTTCTGGAGGCTCAGGCAGTGGCAGGGACAGTGGAGAGCCGCAGGGCGCAGGAGGGGTGACACAAACGGCAGGGTCCACCGAGGAGGTCAGCACATGGAGGCCAGGCAGGGGAGGCGGGCCTTGCAGTCCACGGGCTGACGCTGCGGTCACGCCACCAGCCCATGCCACAAGCCCTTGAATCTACACTAGATGAAGTCAATTCGGATCATTTCATCAGCTGCGGTGAAGTTTTGTCACTTTGAAGAGCAAAAAAAGCCACTTTCATTTCATTCTAATTTCTGAGAAAATTAGACTGGTCATGCAAGCACTTCAAAAATTACAAACTGGTATTAAAATGCTAGAGATGGCTGTTGTTAACCAAAGAAATCTTCCAGAAGGGGATAAAAAAATCAACTTTCACCGGCCAAGCACCAGGCACTCTGTAAACATCACATTAGAAACAGCACAAGCAGCCCTGAGATGTCTGTTTCCATTTTGCAGGTGGGGAAACTGAGCCCGCAGGTCTGCAGCCAGCACGGTGAGCCTCAGCAGCTGCCTGCGGGTCCCCTTCTGGCCTCAGCTTGATTTCCCTGCGGGGAAGGTCTGCGAGCCCGAGCCCATCCACAGACTGCTCTCCAAATACTTGCCTCGCCGCGGCGTCTTTTCCATCACCCAAACTCATCGTATTAATTCAGTCCGAATAATAGAATCCAGTTAGTGGGAATCAAATGGAGAATCTGACTTCTCAGTGACATTTGAGGCCGCAGCTTCCTTTGAGTTAAAATGGTAAAAATGAAGAACGAGGAGCAGGAGCCCCGAGACCCTACCTGAGTGAGGCTCTCCAGAGGTATACGCGCCAGCTCCCACCTGAGCCTTGGATGCCCGGCCACTCCCTGCTCCAGGTTCCCACCGGCCCCGCCGCTGTCAGTGTTGCTCTGTTTGGAGCGGGCCTTGGGCAGCTCTGTGCTTCCCGTCTGCTTCATGGCTCTCACCCCACCTTGAGGCCCCAAACCCCTCATCCTCTGCCCTCACTGCCAGCACAGCTCCCCACCGTGCTCCCGTGCTGCCCAGCACCCTCCTCCTGCCCGCTGCCCAGTCCCACCCCGTGCTGGTGCTTCCTCGAGCCCCGAGATCTCCATGCCAGCAACCTGCTCAGCATGTGGCAGCGTCAGGCTGAGCCCACAGCCCTGTCCAGATCACCCAGCCTGGCTTCCTGGTGCCGTGAGAACTGGGCTGATGGCACTAGGGAGCGCCCTGCGTTCTCTGCACAGCCGTCTCTAAGTGCGAAGCTTGCAGACTCCATAAAGGTTGGACTTGGAGTGAGAATCTGGTGCCTGCCCCAGCTGCTGACCTCTTGCACATGCATTCTTGTTATCACCCTTGCTCCCCACGCTCCACCTCCGTGTGTTACCTGCAGCTCCCCAAAATGCCAAGCTTCCAAACCCTTCCGCATCATGACATCTTTTTCGAGGCCATCTTTCCTCTGGGTGACTTCCTCCTCCATTTCTCACATTGCTTCTTTACAGGTCTCAGTCTCAGCTGTAACATTCCCTGCTCAGGGACACCACCTTGACCCCTATTCCGAGCAGTTTCCTCTCCATCCGTGGGCACAGTGCCCCACTGCACCCTGAGTCACCTCCTTCCTGTCCCTGCTCCTGGCTCCGGGCTCATGAGAGCAGAGGCCTGGCCGTCCCTCCTCCCTTCCCATCTCCAGCCTCCCGTACCGACTTCGAACGAGTGTTCGCCATGTTCGATGTTTGATGCCTCTGACACCAGGCTTTCCCGAGCAGGAGCCCAGCCTTTAAGCATCTGGAGAAACTGTCCTTGCCAAGCTATCATGGAAATAAATTGCAGATTTGACAATTCCAGTCTAAATTTTAGAAATGACTTTTTGAACAAGGTCGATAGAAGATGGGAAAAACCCCTCCCTGCACTCCGACTCTGCTCCCACCTGCCCCCTCCCCAACAACCTACGAAAAGGGGACAGAAAACAAGGTGCTCAAGGATGGGAGGAATCAGCCTGTCGCTGGTTAAACCCTCACCCCTGATTCAGGTAAGTGTCTCAGGAGACGTCGTCTGTCATCTCTGAAAGCTTTTAATTTCTCGTGATTTTCAGCTCAGCACTTTGGTTGTTAGATTTCTTCCCTTCCCCCAGATTTTAGTTCATGGGTCAAACAAGTATTGGAATTATAGATGCTATGCTTCACTCGTGGGAAAGGAACAGCTTTCAAAACAAGCAGAGTGCGCACCCTGGTCCTGGTCCTGCTTGGTGCCTGGCACCAGGTGACAGGAGCAGCTGCCACGTGCTGCAGACTCTGCTGGTCACCATGTGCTGAGTAAAGCAGCTGCCGCACAGCGTCCCTTGATCACTCCCTTGTCTTGCTCGATGATGTCACCCAAATGCCTAACGTACTATTCCGCTTCCGCATCGCGGGGCACAGCGCCGGCACCCACAGCTCAAGAGAGGGGAGGTTTAATTTGCTCACGGTTTCTGTCCATGGTCACCCGGCTCCAAGGCGGACATCATGGCGGAAGGCCGTGGCTGAATGAAGCTGCTTAGTTCACGATGGCCAGAACCAGAGCAGGGGAGCAGCCAGGGACCAGACACAGACCCCAAGACCGTGTCCCCTTGGCTAACTGGACACGCCCAGGAGCACCCTCTGCTAATCAGCCAGTCACTTCTTAACCCGAGAAGTTGCCATGTCGGGACTGATGGTCACACCTATCAAAGGCACCTGGCAGGTGCTTGGTATTTACCTCCGAATGAATGATGGGTCCTCTTGCAGAGGGGTTGCCGATATCATTTTGTACCTGAAGATCATGCGCCTTAAAGGAAACCAAGGAGTTTGCATCACTTGACGCTTCATAGAGTGGAGACCAGAGTGCACACACGAGCCTGAGACGGTACCCCGTGTAGCCACGCATCCCCTCCATTCCCACCCAAAGCGCATTTCAGCCCCAATCTCCCAAACTTCCTAATCCCGAAGTCACAGGCTTAATACTCCCGGAATCCAAGGACCGCCATCCTCAAGCCCCATACTTCCCCGCTGACTTTCCAGATGACTGCAGCAGCCTGACGTTCTGGGAAAAGGACAGCCTTGTGCAGAGACCTTTCTTCCAAATAGCATTTGACCTTTAAATCTGAAAGTCATCCGACACCGTATTTCTTTTATTAGTTCAGGGTTGCTGAATTTCCACTTGCGTTTTCAGTCGGTGGACGTCAGGGAATACACTTGGGTTAGAAAGTGCGGCTCTGTTCTGCCCAGTGACCCTGGGAAGAAACACTGTTTGATTGGTGTAGTCCCCAGGCTGCAGGTCACAATTTAGGAGAGCAAGTCACAGTCCACCAGCGCATGGACTCGGCCTTCATATGGGGACAAGGAGCCACCTGGGGGGTGACTGGGCGAGGAGATGGAAATGGAAGTCAGAAGAATCTCTCTGAAAATAAAAACAACAAAGAGAGCACTGCTCACGGAACATGGAACTGGTGGTCACAAAGGAACTTGGCAGGAAGGACCCCGGTACTTACGTGCGATGCAGCTCACATCTGCACTCACAGCCCCTCTGCGAGCCTTACATGGATTCTCGCAGTTCTCACCATAAACTTTTACTACGTGGAAGTTCCAGGAAGCATCACTGTGCGCAGTTTCCAATGGGAAAACTAAGGCAAGGGCAGGTTTCGAGTCTTACCCAAAGCCACATGGCTGCTACAGAGGGGACTTCACCCACGGCTCCCGCAGCCAGTGGGACTGAGAAGGGGTCCTGTGGTGAAGTGGGCAAGGCTTGAGGAGACCTGGGTCTTAGTCTACACTGCTTCTCCCTTGCCTGCCCTGAGCTGCAGTTTCTTCATCTGTACACTGAAGAGACCGCATCACGTGGGCTGATTTTCAAGCCAGTATCTGTCTGGGAAACAAAGGACAGTAACGGACGCAGGCTGAGACAGAGGGACCCCAGAGGCAATGTGTGCCCTGGGTTTTAAAGGTTAAGTGTGAGTTTGTGGGACTAGAGAGAAAGGCAGGCGTGGGGTGGGTTTCTGAGCCTGGGAAAAGCCTGTCCAAAGGAGATGGCCAGCAAGAACGATGGAAACAGTGGTGGCCCTGAAGTCAGGAGGGCTGAGCGGTGACCCAGCTTACCACGTCTCAGCTGGGGGATTACCGGGTGAACCAGCCATCTCGGTTTGCTCCCCTACGAAATGGTAAGACATCCTTTATGGTGCTGAGGTGAGGTGAGATGATCACACAGTTCCCAGCCTAGCACCATGTGAGTGAGCTCCCGCCACCATCCTCTCCATCACTGTTAGCAAAACGTTGAGCGCGTTGTACTCAAGGGCAGGCGGAGTGTCCGGTGCCTCCCACCAGACAGCAGACACTGAGGGACAGCACAGGTGTGGCTGAGGTGTCTCAGTGAGTAGAGAGAGGTGGAGTGGGGGTGGGGCCCCAAGAAGAGAGAAAGAAGCCAGGTGGGAGAGATCAGGCAGGGCCTGCGGAAACAGCACAATTCGGAAGCCATGATGAGGTCTATGGGACTTTAAGCAAGGAACTGGCATGATCACATGGCAGACAGGTCGGGATGCCTGGGGAGGGGAGACGCTGCCCTGGCTGGGGCAGAAGTGTGGGGAGGAAGGCAAGGATGTGTGACGACACTAAGGAGTTGCCGGCTGCACCATGGAACTTGGCTGTGTGGAAGCAGAAGAGGGATAGGAAGGAATTAGGCGGTGACAGATCGTCACTGTATAGATGGATGAATAGGAGGAGGCAGGCTCGGAGCACAGCTTGGGTAGGAAGCGGCTTTGCATCAGCGCATATATTAACTGATGCAGAATCCACTGTTTGAAACAAATGTAACTCAACCTTCTCCTCAGAGCTCATACCAACTCCTCAACACTCCCCCAAGGAAGAGACCCCAATTTTATACTCAAGAATGCTTGCAGTCTGCATGTTCTAAAATACTTAGAGCTTCATGACTAAGCTGAAATGATTTTATGTGTTGTCCTTTGGGAACCCGTGCAGGGTGCATTGTGAGTTTAGGATCTGGGTGACCCCTTCTCCTCATCTTCTTAAAAAGGGGGCTGGAGACTTGGTTACATCATGTTTTTCCTCCACAATTTCACTTTTTTTTAAATAAACCTCTGAGTTGAGGTAATTGAGTTAGATGCTCTGGGAGTTTCCATTCAGCTCTAACATTTCTTATGTGGAGTTAGATGTCCCCGTGATATTATCTGGAGCACCGGAAAGCATGTTTCATTAAATTTATTTACAGTAATGAATATGTTGTCCATTTGCTGAGGTGTGTTATCTAATAGGATAAGTTTCCCTCTAAACCTAATACCTGGTTTAAATTACTAGATTGCTTAGATCTGAGCCCAGGCCTGCCAAATAGTAGCTTGGGAACTTGCACCTATGACTCAGTTTCTCTGTGTGATTCTGTTATTTTTCAGAAAATGTTGGGGGCAATAAACAAATAC
>PVJX010017443.1:0-38338 GCA_004027295.1 Dolichotis patagonum
CTGAGGCTGAACTGTCACAGTATGAAAGTATATGATGCGGTTTTATACCTAGAAAATAATGTTATTACAAGGTAAATACTACTGCTAAATGATGTGATTTAAAAATGTCATGCTACTGGTAATAGCTATGTTGTCAGAGAGAATTAGGAAATGAGAGATTTCTTGATAATTTGTTCTCTTAATAAACAAAATTTACTTCTATCTTTTCATTTAATTACATCCTGAAATTAAGTCTCTTGTCTTACAGATTTTAAGAAAAAAATCCTTTCAGGATAGCTTTTTGCTCATATTCTCCCAGTAATATAAACTAAAATGCTGAAGATCATCAGCAGGAATTAATGGAAACTATTACTATATGATCAAAACAATCATCTCTAACAATGTTTTAACTGGAATGGTTATTTTAAAGGTCTATTATATAAGAAAAAGACGAAAATAATACAAAAATGAACCTGGACTTTCTTTCAACAAGTGCTATATTTAGTATTCATTAACTTCTTTTTTTCGGATTCATAATTTTTGTATTTTTATTTAAATTTTGGGGGGGTGCAGAAATTGAACCTAAGGCCTTGCTAATTATGTGTTCTACCACTGAGCCACATCCCCCTACATTAGTTGATTTAAAGGAAAAAGTAAAAATAAACAGGTTTTCCCTCAAAACAGCACAGATGACGAATGATCCCGAGTTACCTTACCTTACAGAAGAACGGCCCTTCTCCTGGGATATGGACTGCTTAACAACCATTGTGCACATCCAACATCATGGGAAGGGGGTTCCGGGTGTGTGCAGGCTACAGGGCCAAAGAGCTTGTCAACCTAAACATAAATAACAATCAGGAAAACGCTTAAACATAATCAAGAATCATAGCTGCCTACAAAGTCTACTTTTGATGAATTTAAATTTTAGCACCTTGTAATAAACTTACAGAAAGAACTGAGATAAATTCTTAAGAGAAAATGATCTTACTATATAGTACCCTCCAAGGTGGTTTCAAAAAAAATTTTTTTCAGAATTCTACCTCCTCCGAACCATGCAGTTTTTTGAAAAACTGTAAAGAAAATAAATCACACATTTGGAATTTGAAAACCAGCAAAACTGTTCCTTTTTCTTCTCTTGACAATGTATCTTCAGACTTACTTCATTTGAATTACTTTTTAGCAGATACCTTCAATTACCTACTCTTTCTAAACAGGACTAAAAGAACATATATGCAGTGAATATTGGACAGGGCCAAAATGGAACCGATGAAATCTACAAGGAGATTGTATCATTAAATGTTGGTTTTCCACATGCTTGAAAGGTATAAAGTCTACAATGTTGAAATTGTTATCTTTGATGCATTCACCCAACTAGGTAAAACTTTCACAATAGTTCTGCAGCTTTTCCGTAAGAATTCTGAAAAGACTCTACAGCTAAAAGGGTTCTCCATGTCAACTGAATCCTAGCTCCACAAATTCCATCAAGGTTAAGGACACAGGCAAAATGACCTCCACGCATCACAACAGAACCACTCCAAGAATTATGTACTGGGAGGACTGCCACTCCTCTCCCTGGCGGTGGGGTGCCAGGCCCTGTATGACTTAAACCTTTAGAAAGGGAAAGGACAGGCCATCTGGCAACCTGTCACACTGCAGAAAAGTAAGTAGCAGTGATAGATGCTGCTGGCTGCACACAAAAATTTTCAACCAATCTAAAGGAGTACAGTCCACTTCTACCGTTTGCTTTGTTCATGTCCCATTTTTCCTTTCAAACTTCTCCGAGGAAGGTAGAAACTGTCAACTTGCACTTGGAAATAAAACTTGATATAAAACACTACCTACTATTTTTAAATAAATGAAGTAGACATCATCAGAGTAACTCCTACAAGGCCAAAGGAAAACAAGGCAGAACAAAGAGGCCTTACAGAAATGGTTGATTTTAAGACTGGGGCAAGAAATATGCAAGATGAGCCTGGAGCATCTTACAGTACAGAAAGAAAAAAAAAGGTGCAAAGAAAATCCTTCAGAGTATATTCAAGGGATAAAGGAATCAACTGAATGAGCGTTCAGTGGCCGAAGATGAACAACTGGAACAAAGAAATACTTCAAATAGTTTGGACTATAATCCAAAGTACAAAATACATATAATTGAGTCTATATTGACATAAATAATTGACTGAATAAATAAAGGATGAAGAAACATTCTCTTCAGGATTCCAAATAATTTTCATAACTCTTCTTGAAGAAATGACATATACTAACGTAAGATGCTAACAGGAGAAACTGGCTATGGAATATACAGGAACTCTGTATGATTGTTGCAGTTTTCCAGATGCTAAAACAAAGCCTGTTTTTAAAATGTACGTCAGTTTTTCAGTGGTGAGCCTCACACTTTTCCACAGGGGACCTGCAATGACTTTTTCACATGAGTGACATTTACATGTTGAGAATGAACAGCATCAGACACCTCACTTCTAAGAGTGTCCTCAACACCCCCTGCCTCCCAAGAGAAACGGAAATGCCCCAATATTGTGTCAAGCCTGTGAGACTGTGGCTTCTCCTGGCCTCCAAATACCCATCATAACTTTCATAGGAGGTGACTGGGCATGACGAGGAGAATGTGAGAGCCAGGCATTGAGGAAAACATAAATAGTATTTATTAGTAATATCAGGAAAAGGCTTAAGAGATGGTTTAAAAGATGACATGACTATATTACTTTTTCCCGCAAGAAAGATGCTGAATAATAATGACTTGTCATAATTCCACGTGGCTACTTTGCTCAGACAAATCAATGTCCGCTGAATGCCTGCTGTGTTCCCAGCACAATGCTAGGCTTTGGCCATAGGTATCAGCTCTAGGTACCATTTTAATAAAGAATTTTGCATACTTAAAATTTTTTTCAAAAAATCCTGGAAATTTCAGGTTTATTTTTCTCTTTTCTGATAATAGTGAGTATAAACTGTAACAGATTTAAATCAAAAAGCATTCCTTGCAAGTGTCTGGTACACCAATCTTTATAGGGATGAACATGTACACACACACATCATCACACTTGATCACTGAGAGTTGAATTATTGTGAATTATGAAGGACAAAGATTCCTCACCAAAGCATCCCACTAGGCCAAAGCATCAGACAAGTACTTAATTTCTTCCTAATGTTAGAATTGTATCTCACAGAGTAACTACTCATTTATGTATAAATAAAAAGAAAAGAAAAAAAGACTACAGATCTTAAGAGCAAATACAGTATCCATTGGTAAAGGTGCCTATTAAAAACCGATACTTTGTTCTTTGGAATTAAGTATCAAAACGAACCCTTTCCCCAGTGTGCATCATTTTTATGAGGTCTTACTGCTAAATATTACTACTGTGTTGAAATTTTGTGAATTCACCTTTTCCATTCTATCTGGGATCAAAAGAACAATCTAGACTTCTGAGCTTTAGAAACTAGAAATGTACGATAAATTACCAACTAATTTCTACACAGAGGCCAACTGAACTTCATTTAGTTAGAAACACAGTTCCTGCTTCGCCAGCAGTTAAAGGACAATGTATACTGACAGAGTAACATATAAAAATAACCATATAACTAAATAAGTCTAAGATCTGTCCAAAACCAAATGACCTTCCCTGAATTTGACCATAGTTCCACAATTTCTCTTGGCATAAATGACTAAATAATCATGGTTTTTTGCAGACTATTTTCACGGAAGTGCACATATCTTTTGACTAAGTGATACAAATTAGAACTACTATACTTTCTGATTTCAAACAAACTACAAACAAGATAACAGCTTGCTACTCAAAAAAGAAATAAGCATTTTGTTACAGAGTAAACAAAGATACAGGCTGTTAAGGAAATAACATCAGCAACTCCAAGAATATTGGCTCTGAGAAAAATAAATCCACCAATGGCTCACAAACTTAACAGGGAAGATGGATGCAGAAATACTAGAAGACCAATCAAAATACACAGTATGGCTGAGATGCATGATGAGCTCTACTTATATGATCAAGAGCCTAGAACCCAAAAATAAAGCATGTTATTTTAGTGTCGCTCAACATAGCATAGTGTTTATATTTCTAAACAAGTAACAGTATCGTATTTCCTGTATGTTACTAGTTACCAAATAACTTAAGGATTTATCATCACATACAACTTTTGACTCACATGAGTTCCAGCAGAAAATGCAATAACTTTCATGAAATGCAGATTGAGACAACAGAAAAAATTTAGAATTCATTTATCCAGACCTGACTCAAAGATTAAATTACAAATATAAATGTGTGGCTTGTCAACATTATTCTATGAACCCATGTAAGCCAATATAGTCTTGGCAGCCTATACATCAGTGCCTAGAAAGAAAGAAGACAAACATTATAAGTAGGGACTACACTCAGTTGAGAATGAAATTAAAAGTTGAAAGTCCGCTATCAGATATAACAGAAACTATCACTTTAAACTTTTTAGATATAATGTGTATCTCTATGTAACTCAAGTTAAATGTGAATAAAGATATAATGTTAAATAATTGTTAAACTACTAGCCATAGTGTCCTACAGATGCATTTATAGCTTCAATTAAAATCAATTATTCTCCCTATATAATTATAAATCTAGATTTGTTTACCACATAAATCAAAATGATGCAACTGGCAATAGAATGAACACAAAGTTGACTGCCAGACTGAAAAACACAAACTATCTACCTGGTCATGTTAGTGAATTAATACCTAAATTAAATATCTTAAATGTTTGGTATAACCTAGAGCAAACACTCTCAACCATGCTAATATTAGAAATATAACAGAAGCTGACAATTTATATAAATTGCCTAATCTTAGAAAAACTATTAAAAGATAAGCAGATCTGTATTATTTAAGCAATGATAATGAACTGGCCAGAAACCAGAGAAACAGCAATATTCTCTTTTTACAAGTCTTATTTGTTAGTGACAGACCTCTCGACCATCTCTGGTGAAAATACCCTTCAGATCTGAAAATATCCTTCAGTTAAATCTAAAGTAGAAAAAAACAGATATTTCATATTGACCTTTAAAACATACCTCAAATATTTCAGCAGTTTTTAAAGTTCTAAATCTATCATTAGGCACTCTTGGTAACTTTCATATTTAAATAACAGAAATAGCAGTTAATTTTATAAATTTCTGCCTAGCTTTTATGGAAATGGTCAATTGCCCTTGATTTCTACATGCATACAAAAGGATGCCTAAATTTTCACTGTGGTAGATACTGATTCTAAATCCCACTCAGAATACGCTACCCTTTAGTGTCCAGTTCTAGGTCTCAAAAATATGCAAACCCTCAGATTCCCTCAGAAATATCTTTAGCTATGTGAGGAGAATTAGCAGAATCACCAAAGCTATTTATTCCTGCAGAAGGAAAAAAGTCCAGTGGAACAGGATAAATAAAAATCTACAGAGAGCTTTTAGGGGATGAGGTGGTGGTAGAAGGAAAGGAATTATCAAGAACACTGTATGCATATACGAATATGCACAATGAAACTTATTATTCTGTATAAACAATATGCACTAATAAAAAAAACTATTTTAAGTATGCCTTTGAATCAAAAAATCCATACAATGTCAGATATTAAAATAACTGTGAGATTAATGACTCACTTTATATTTTTGTTAATGGATATCAGAAAAGTCATTTGCTTGGCTGATTTCTGAATTAACTCTTGTATAACTGCTGTGCTCATAGTCACTCTTCAGAAATCACATTAATGTCCCAAACTTACCTTCACTACATTTTCAAAGGTAGCAACAAAACAGGTAGCAGAAATGTGATCACATGAATTACATGCTTAAGTTTTAATATAGTAAGTTTTCAATAAAGGGTTCTGAGATGAGAACACCTGCTGATGAAAAGCACCAAAATTAAGCCCCATATATCTAAACACATCATAACATTCCTTTATTTTTAAGTTTCTGTCAAATGACACTATGCAACTTTTTTTTTTTTTTTTTAGTACTGGGGTTGAATTCAGGGTCTTCAAACTGAACCACATCTCCAGTCTTGTTTATTTGATTTTGAGAAAGGGTCTTCTTCCATTGCCCAAGCTAAGATCAAACTTTGAATCCTGCTGCCTCAGCCTCCCAGAGTGTTGAGAATTACAGCCATGTGTCACCACACCAAGCTTTAAAAAACAATTTAGTTTTCTAATTTTGAGAAAGGGTCTCCCTAAATCATTACTCTTCCCCAGGGTTAACTTGACTTTATGATCCTCTTACCAGTGTGCTGGGACTATACATGTGGGCCACCAAAGCCCAGTTTGTAAAACTTTTAATAAATTTGCCTATAATATCTGAGGTATAACAAATGTTTCAGCATGTGTCACATACAAAAGCCCCAAGAATTAATTACACATAAGTGCTTCAGGGGCAAATATTGCTTTCATTCTGTTTACACTTAGAAGGTAAACAAATTCAGCTTTTACTTCCAGCCATACATTTATCTTCACCTACCTAACCACTGTCAATTAGGTTACTCAAAAGACTTTCTGATGAAGGTAGAGAAAAGGTGACAGCAGAAGTAAGGGGAAAACAGTAAATTAAAATTAAAAAGCAGAGTCATTCAGAATTAACAAGCAATTAACATGGAATTGAGGAATTCCTGTGAGAGTAAGAAGGTGGGGGAGCTATAAAAAGGTCTCAAAGTCTCAGAGCAGAGTACATGACACAGGATATTAAGAGATAAAACAGAAACACATTAAACAGAAAAAGGAGAAAATATGGTTATTAAAATATTAAGGATCAGGCACGGGCAGAATTTTTGTTTTTGCTACGAAACCGGGGTCTAGAAAAGGTTGCATTCCCAAGCAACCACCCTGAAAATAAGGCACTGCTTAACGAGGTAAGGGCCAAGAATAAACAATGGGGGAGGGGACGGCTGGCTCATTACCTTGATAGAGGATGCTGGTCAGAGGCACGGGGCTTGCTGCTTCACTGGTGGGTGGGCAGACCCCTTTCTGCTCTCGAGAGTCCTCCAGCCAGCTCAACCCTGGAAAACAGAAACCACTGAGTGATGCAGTGCACAGGCCAGGAGGAGAGGGTTCTGAGGCTGGGGGAACGAAGCAAAGAACTGGAGGGTGACAAGGGCAGGTGAGATAGAAGCAGTGATTCTCCTCCCTCTCGCCCCTCTGGGATGCCCTCTTCCCCTCTGCGGAGGTGACTGACTTTACCTGAACCCTCAGCTGCTGCTCCTCTTCTTCCTTTCGGTCTCCTCCACACTCACCAACTTCTCCATTGAAGAAACACCCCGGGCAGGGCCAGACTCGGGTGCTCTCTATCCTCCTGGGTGCCTCACGGCCCCAACCGGCAGAGCATCCAGACAGTCGAGCAGGCAAGGGTGGCGGTCCCGGCTGCCCGGCAGCCTCGGGGTAGGGGTGCAGGGAGGAAGTCCCGGCTCGGGTTGCGGGGGGGGGTGCCGGTCCTGGGGCTCCGAGCAGGGGACTGCGGCGCTCCGGGCCGGAGGCTTCCAGGTAGGGAGGGACTCAGGAGGTCTCCGGACAGCGAGGTCCCAGCGCGTACAGGGTCTGATGTGCTAGCAGCCAGGTCTCAGGACAGGGGTCTTTTGGGATGCACTTTGCACTGGGCCACCCCCGCCCCCTCCCTCCAGCACTTTGGGGTCACTGGGATGGACCAAGCCCTCAGCAACCAATCAGCGGCCGCACTGAAGCCTAAGCCCCGAGTCGTAAACCAGGTCCGGAGTGGGTGGGGGTGGGAGGTGAGGGCGACTTGGTTGGTTGGTTGCTTCCTTCTCTCCTCCTTATCCCAGCAGCCCCCACCCTCTGCCTGCCGTAAAGCTGCCTGAGAATTCGCGACAGCTAAGGGAGGCGTGTCGTTCTGGTCTGGGACTCGTCTCCGATTGGTCTCATTCACTTCCCCCTCAGCTTCCCAGAGGTGGCTTTTGAGGCTCCGCCCCCTAACGGAGGGACTCTAAGAGGTTGCTAAGAGACACTGTACGCCGAGGGGACCTCTGCGCATGCGGAACAAGAGACCAGCTTTCTTTTTTCTACCCCGCAGTGAGCTACGGTGGCGCAGAGGAGGCAGATGTGGACCGGAATGGTGGTTCCAAGGCAGGGTGGCCTGAGTCAGCTCCCAGACAGGTTGGTAACCCTAAGCAGTTGTTGAGCTGGTTTCCTGGAGAGGTGTGTGCCGCAGACTAACGGGCTGGTCTGGGGGCTGGGGAGGCGGCGGTCTCCAGGAAGCGGGGAGAAGCACTGTCCCAAAACCTTTCCTTGGAGCTTTTTAGACGCGAGTGCCTCGTGCTTGGTGAATCTGTTGGTCTCGTTACCTCCTGGTTGCTAGCCGGGGATGGTTCGCTTGCTGGGAAGAAAGCGCTCTTTGGAATCAAGATACCCGGGCAAGGGCTTTCATGCTGAGACAGTGATCCTCACGAATTCCTGCGAGTGAAGGGAACTGGAGAGTGGGTGAAATACGAGATGGGGATTTTTTAAACGTGTTTGTTAAGTATGTTTAATCATTTATTAAGTATGTACTGTCTAGGACTGTTGAAATCGTTGCGGAGACAGCATTGAGCGCGATAAACGCAGTGACTTGATTTCATGTTTTCAAGGGAAACACAGACCGATCAGGTACGGGTCATACGAAGAAAATCGAGCAAAATAATAAGGTCAAGTTTGAGTAGGACGTGATGGACTGTTTTAGGCAATCAGGAAAGTTATCCGAGAGAAGTAACATTTGAGAAGCTATATGAATGCCACAGAGCTAGCCATGCTAAGATCTGGGGGAAGAAACTTGCAGGTAGAATGAATGAAAAGCTCAAGGCTTCTGATGCTGGAATAAGCTTTCGTCTTTACAAAAGTCAAGTAAGTTCGCTATAGCAGAAGCAAGGGTGAGTAAGGGGAGGGATAATGATTGGTAATGATTGACTGCAGATCATGCAGGACCTTGTTTGCCATTTTAGGAAGATTAGAGTCTCTTATGTTTTGAAAAGGTCATGGCTACTCAGTAGAGGAGACTTCATGAGGAACTAACTGTTGCTAATGTGAAGTGCAAGGTTGTTACAGTTGTCCAGCAAGGGATAATGTTGTTTCAGACTAAAATCACCCTGTATACCAGGAATTACATTGAACTACAACAGTGTCCTCAAAAGAAAGAAAAGCCTACCTGACTACATGTAAAGAAATATTTTAATATATCAGCTACTTAGTATATCAACTACTTTTCTGTAATAAAATGTTAAGATATTTTGTGGCAGGTGGGAGTCATAAGCATTCACTTTGTTTCCTACACTGTCATTCATTTATTCAAGAATACTTGTTTGGCACCTTCCATGTGAACTATTTATATACTTATGTGGGCAAATGACTTATACGCTTATGTGGGCTCAGTCCTGCCAAGAGAAGTTCATAGTCAGCTGGGTGGGGGTGGGGTTGGGGGAGGACTAGAAGACAGTGCATTGAGATAAGTGTTGTACATACTGAGGGAACATTTGCAAGGCTGGCTGATCCTAACTTGGATCTGTAAAAGGCTCCTTGATGCTGGAGGTTTCCAAGTTGAAGGTTAAGGTGGATGGCAGAGATGTCAGCAGGATTTAGTTCGAAAGAGTAGGCTGACAAAAGCTGGGAATCTTTAAAATTCACATAATTTCCAAGGACTTCAGAGAAAACTTGGAATTTAGTTTGTGGACACAGAAGCAAAGTCCAATCTTGAAAGGCCTTGCTAAGCCATGTTAAGGAGATTTAGATTTTATCCCAGGGAAAGTAGAGCTGTTTCTCGAAGTGAGATGGATTTCCTCTTGTTCAGATCCAAAGTATTTGGCTTCTTTTGAACTTTTCCACAACCAGACTCTCTTCTGCTTCAGCTTTGCAGGAGCTCCCTTCTAGTGAAACTAAGAACTTTTTAAACCACTCAGACTCTTACCATTTGTTCTTGATTTTCAATGAAGAGTTAGCTAAAAGCCCCCAGTGGTACCCTAGCCACAGCCTATATGTTGGAATGCTTTGAAATTTCCTCCACCAGATTAATTCGTCCTTACCCACTTACTAGCCCAATTATTTAAATACAAGAGATCCAAAAGCTGCATTCTTCAATAGTTTTTATAAGATAATATAACAAGAAATATAAAAACCAACAATTTTATCAAATTTACTCAGTAGAAAAAAATCAACTGATTGAGGGCCAGGGATATAGCTCAGCAGCAAAGTGCCAGCCAGGCAAGCACAACATCCTGAGTTCAATTCCGAGGACCAAACCAAAAAAAAAAAATCTGATTGAAATGACATCTGTCTGAATGATGCCCAGGTTACTTGGGTAGGTAAACAAACATGCCCCCAAATGATACTTGGGTTAAACTGTTACGTGGTTAATCTCAGTCTCCCACAAAGTCTCAGAACATGCGCAGATGTGCATAAACCTTCTGTAAGAGCATAACGCACTTGGTCCGGAGTATAACTGCCAGTGGAGTCCTTGTTCCCACCTGGAACCTCCTGAGCCATCTTTGCCATCTGGCTTTTTATCAGCATTCTGGTCTGAGCCCTCACCATAATCTCCATCAAGCTTGGCTTACAGCATTTTAGGGCTGCTTCTCCAGATGGCATCCCCAAAACTTTCCAGACTCCTCTTATGAACCAGAGTCAAAAGCTTCTGAGTCACATGGCCAGGAAACATTCCAGTAGTGATCCCACTTCTCTGGTACCAAAATTTGTATCATTTAGGGTTCATCAGAGGAACAGATTTAATATAAACTATATATGACATACAGAGGATTTACTAAGTAGGCTTACAGTGGCTGTCTGCAGAGTCAGAGGTAGAGGAATGTAAATGGCCATCTTCACACTGAGAATTGTAGGATCCAGTGTAAGGTCAAAGGCCTGGAGCTCAGCAGAGTCTGGTGTGCACATATGTGGGAAAGCTGGAAGCCTGAGGGAACTAGAGGTAACAACCCAGGGAACTGGAGCTCCTGTAAAGAAACAAAAAGGAAGACTTTCTTTTTCTCTTTTCACTCCACCCAGACTACAAGCCTGTTGATTGGTGCCACCCACATCCTGGGGTTTTCTCTCCTTGGTTTGCACTTACAGGTCAGTCATCCAAAGGCACACCCAGAACTGTTCCACGAAGCCTGGATGTTTCTTAATCCTTTCAGGTTGACATCACAGCACACTGTTACGCTTTCCAGTCATACTTTATAATTTCAAGTCTCTTAAGTGTCCCTTTTTCCTTAACATAGTTAGCTGAATTACAATTAGAATCTAGCTATTTTAGGACTATTAAATCTTATTAAATTTATTGGCTTTTGATCTTTCAGCTCTACCATGGTTTCTAATTAAAAAACAAAGTACAAATTCATATCCCAGGAATTTTGGAAAATACTTTGAATAGTTCATTTTTAACCCAACTACTACCTTCAGTTTGCTTGTCTGTGTGTTTGTTTTTGAGAGACGAGTTTTTTTTGTCATACTGAACTTCAACTTGCCATCCTCCTGCCTCAGTCTCCTGAGTAGCTGGGATTACAGGTGTACCACCATGCCAGGCCCACCTGGTGGTTTTGTACATTCCTATTGTCTTTATATACTTTCAGCAACAATGTTTGTACTATGAATTTCTAGACTCAATCTGTATGTTTCACTTGAAGTAATTCCCAAGACGGTGCCTTACTGTGAACCTTGATCTCTCCATTGTGTTTCCAGTACTCTTAAGGTTATGGAATTTCAGGTCTACAAGAGACTTTAGGAATCACCTACTCCAGTAACTTTTAAATTTTCTTAGCAGTTGTATTCCAGTATTAAAAAAAAAAAAAGATTAAAAGTGGTGTTTTATTAGTATTGTTAACAGAAATACATAAGAGGCCATTGTTTTGGACCTAGCTGCTGAGCAAGTCCCAGCAGACTAGACCAACAGAATAGAGTCACTGGTCATCAAACTGAACTTTGAAATAGGCCAATTTTTCAAATCCCCTGGGAGACCCTCAGCAGTAAATCAGAAGGGGCCCCATGTGCTTGAGCCAGCATAGTAAGGATATCCCCACTGGTTTAACCCTGTGAGGAAAGTAACTTTAAGATGACCAATCTGCTTTTTGTTCTCTGCTTTTGCTTTTCTGCCTGTAGACCTAGCTCTGCTGTTTAGCTGATTTCAGTATCTTTCCTAAATCCTCAGATGAGCGACAAGAATCATTAATAAAATCCTATTCGACCTTTAAACTTGTTGACATTTTGTGTTTTTAACTGCTCAAATGTAATTTACAAGTTAATTTCAGAACATGTACTAATTATAGATTCAGGCAGTTTTGAACTCCAAAAAGGAGAGAGAATGAGATTAATAAATATGTAAATAGTTATGAAGCACATATTTTTTAAAGTAGCTACAGAACTTAGGCAGTTCAGTTAGTGGACTTGCTAAATGCTTCCTCCTCAGAGAGAAGAGTAAGAACCACTTCTTGAGAGGCCTGGTCATTGGCTTGTCTCCTCATGGCCATGTGTTCCCACGTATTTTCCATTTAACACCTTGTGTTCCTTGCAAGTTTTTCAGATCATTAAAAGATACAGTTGTATTATACACAAAGAGCATCATATTGCCAAATTTCACAGACTGTGCTCCTAGATCATCCTAAATTGTTTTATTGAATTTCTGCTGTCAAATTTGCTAATTCTTAGATTATATTTCACTTATTTAAAAGGAGTTTAGATTGTAGAGTTTCATGAAAGTTTTTGGCTTTTATTTTGTTTGTTTTGCAGTGCTGGGGTTCAAACCTGGGGCCCCAAATATGCTAGGCAAATGCTCTGTCCCTGAGCTATATTCCCAGCCCTAAATCCTAGAATATTTTTACAAGATTATTTTGATTGTGTTTAGACATCATTTTCCATTCACTTAGGTGATAACGGATTCCTAATAGAATGGAAGCTCTGATTTTACAACATATAAATGAAGTAATTCAGGATAAATATTGATGAAGTTTAATTCATGTATGAATTAAATGACTCAACTAGAGTTGTTTATTCCTTTAGTAAAAAAGCCTATCACTGGAAAAATGCCCAAGCCCCAGTGCAGCAATTCTTGGTTGTTTTCCTGAGGATTGTGATCTTACAGATTTTTCCTAGTGATTTCGGTGTGTGACCATGGTGAATGCCCAGCACCCAGCAGGTTATATCCTGACCCCTACAGCACTTGGCAGAGATATTGAGCATTTTATTTTCTGGATGCCTACAGATACAGTTCTGGGACTGTTTGAGGACCCGAATATAGTGAACAGGGCCAGAAAAAACCCAGCAGTACAGTGGGATCCCATCCTCTGTCTTTGTAACCTAACTTAGCTCCTAACTTAGTTGTACCTAAGGGGACAGGAAGGGGAGGTGAGACTGGATAGAGGAGGTCTGCGGTTGACCTTGGTCCCACTGTCACAACAAAAAGAGTGCTAATGGGAAGGAAGTTCACCAGTGGGTGTTGAGGTCCTACAGTGTAGTTCTTGTCTTGGTGACTTAACGGGGTTCTTTTCTTCACACTTTACCACACTGCTTGAAGATGTGGCTTCAATGTGTGCCCTTCCTGTTGAGCTCCTTGTCAGGTGTAATATAAAGACTAAGCTCAGCGCTCAGTTTCCTCTGTGCTCACTTCTGTACAGTGTATCGATGATTTTCTGACATAAAATTTCTATTGTAATTGAAAATTCACAAGTTAAAAATCACATGATACTGGAAGCTGGCAATGTAATTCAGTGGTAGAGCACTTAGCTGATATGCCCAAGGCCCGAGGTTTGCTGTCTTGCAATATGAAAGAAAGAAAGATTAATTAATTACAGGGTATTTTTTAAATGTCTGAGATCAAAGTAGTACTAAAACTTTGAGTGTGGGAGTGTTGCTCAGTGGTAGACTGCTTTCCTAGTATGTGTGAGGCCTTTCTACCCACAGCGCCGGGAGAATATATAAATAAAAACTTTGTGACTAATTTTAGAATTATTGGAGACATACTAAATTTATCTTCAGCTAGAAATATATTCAACAAATCTGAGTGCCTCTTGTGTGTCAGACACCGTGCTGAGAGCTAGAGATGAAGTGAAGAGGCAGCAGACAGCACTTAGTGGACTATCATCTAGCAAGGCACACGTATAAATAATTGCACAGACAAATAAAATACATTGTGGTGCATTCTGTAAGACGGCACCGGTGTTGAAAGACTGAGTGTATCCCATGGGGCCTGGCCTCAGAAAAAGGCACAGTTAATGCAAAAGGAAATATGGGTGGAAGAGCTTTCTAGACAAAGCAGCACTGTATCAAGGTCCAGATACTGGAAAGAACCTATTAAAGTAACTAAAAGAAGTATTGGCATTCTCCTACTTAAGTTATGTAAATGTTGTCACCATGTAAGCCATTTGCTTTTTGGACATTTTTAAGTATGTACTGCTTTGCTGAAGTAGGTAACCTTAAAAAAAAAAAAAAAAACTGAAAACCGACTCTTTATCTGTTTGTACAGAATTTGTGTAAAATGCTTAGTAAAACCTGAATAGTGTCACATCTACAGACATTCGCTAGACATTCGCTAAACTCTACCCTGGCAGAAGTGGTGCGCAGGGCATTGGCAGGCGGGATGGGCATAAACTGGTAAGGGGAGTGAGTAAAGAAACTTGTCATTAAAAAATCTTAATTGTGAAAGACCTTTTAAAACAGACTCATTATAGAAACTAACAATAGAGAAGTTTCGCTTTTTATCAGTGCAGTAGAGGTTTTCCAGTTAAAAGTGCTCACCACTAGAACGATGTATTTGTTAACTCAGGAAGCTCTGATTCCTCATCAGTAAAATCAAGTAAATTGGTAAGTGATTTGCAGTGTGTAATCCCTGGTCCCATTCTTGGGCTTTCCCCAGATTTACGAAATCAGAATCTCTGAAAGTTTAGCCAGTCATCTGTGTTTTAAGAAGTCTTTCAGGGAATTCTGACGCTAGGGTTTAAGAACACTGGTCTAGGTTATCACCAAGATTTGTTTTGCTTTACAACTGTGACTTTTGAGGGGTGGGGATTGGTGCTAAGAATTGAACCCAGCACCTCATGTTTGCTGGGCAAATACTCCACCACTAAGCAATATCTCCAGCATCCTCAGCCCAAAACTATTAGTCTAATACCCAGCACCAATCTGTGTAATACTAGAAAAAAGTTATCTCTGGAGTGGTCGAATAATAAAGCTGTCTGGGAAAGGTACATGTGAGTATCTCTGTTGACCAGGTTTACATTAAGTGCTACTCGCTCACTGTTATTCCAGGCTTCAAAGAACAACACTGGAAAGAACCTATTAAAGTAACTAAAGAAGTACACTACTTTGTAAGTTGTCTAAAACAAATACAAGCCCTGTTTGAATTTATCCAGTAGCATTGAATTTGCTGATACCTGTGTCTACCCTATTAAAGATAAACTGGAAAGAGACCAGTCGAGTTATCAGGAGTTTGGATGACTGTGACCTCTTGGTTTTGCACTGTTTCCCAATGCTGCGGTTGTGCCCTGCCCCACTCTTCAAGGCCCCATATCTATTATTGGTGCTTGCTTCATTCCTCATCAAGAATCAGATACCCAGTGCAGTGTTTTACTTCATTTCCTTACAAAGTGGGGAAAGAGGGTGTTGTCTTTCTCAGAGTAAACATGCTTATTCATTTCCTACAAACAGTTTTACATCATATATACTAATACAAAGGAAGTACAGAGAGATTTGCTGGGCAGACCCAGGAGTGGGCATTTCAGTAATGCCTGCATTTAATTTAACCTTCCCTGCATCCTGAGAGACTGAGGCTTGGAGGATAGTGACATGGAGCCCCCATGGTTGACTGGTGTGGTAGAGCCCTTTGACTCCAGCAGCCAGGCTGTTAGGAAGATACCACTTTAACAGGAAGCCACTTAAATATTGAGTGTCATATCTATAGCTGAATTGCCAACCTTTTCCTTCATGCTAAAATAAATAAGTAAAATTCCTGGCCCATGTCAGAATCCCAAGCCAAATTTAATAGGAAAACAATTTACAAAACTTTGTCAGAGTTTCAGAGTTCTGTGTCTCAGCAATAATCTGGGAATTGAAGATCCAAATTATCAATAGGGCTTCACCCCAGGAAGTTACTTCTTGAAATACATTAGGTGTGGCCTTGCAATACAGCCTTTCATTGATACTGATACTGACCTTGTTTAAGCACCAGTGCTTTAAGGAAATTAGCAAGGGGTAGTGCAGCACGCCTAGGTGGTAATAAGATAAGAAGAGCCTTAGCTCAGGCCACTGAGAGTGGCCTGCCTACGCCCCTCCTCTCCTGCTTTCTCCTCCTCCTGCCAGTCCCCACATCTGGTGGACCAGCTGGGGCACTGACAGATGGCGTGCTGTGGGGAAGATACCTATCCTCCCCACAAAGGAAGGAGGTACTCTTCAAGAGTCAAACCAGGACCATTATTCTTTTCGGCAGACTTAATGCTATCTTGTTGAGGGAAAGAGCCAGCCAGCCTGGAAGATGGCCTTTCTTTGGAGTGCCTCAACTTCTGCTCTAAGTGTCATAGCATCTGGATTAAGTATCCACTCAGGTCGTGATCAGATATGAATCTTGAAACGCAGTACTGAGTCTTTCAGCAAACTTCATGTAGAAGTCAATTCATTATTGACTGTGAAGGTATGTTTCTGTTTCCTGAATTTAAAGAAATCTGAATGAAGTAGTGACACTTTCCACAGCACATAAAAAGCAAAGTTAAATTACTAGCCGCTTGTTCTTTGATAATTTTTGAAATTAAGTCATCAGAGAGTACTTTCTAATGAGTAGACATTAAGAAAATATTTTTAGGGCTGGGGGTTTAGTTCAGTGGCATTAGCGCCTGCCTGGCAAGCACGAGGTTGCGAGTTCGATTTCTGGTATCCAAAAAAAATAAAGACAATTTTTTTTTTTTATTGGTACCGGTGATCGAACTCACGACCATGCACTTGCAAGGCAGGCACTTATGCCGCTGAGCTAAATCCCTAGCCCAAAAAGACAAATTTTTAAAAAACATTTTTAGATACCATTTGTAGTTAGACAATTTTAAGATCAAAATTCACTCTGGTACATTTTCAATAACATTTTGATGGATATGAATGAAATCCTATATAAATGCTAAGAATCAGAAGCCTGACGTCTACAACTGCAATTACTGTGGTTCATTTGTTTTTCACTTTTTTTTTTTAATGTTAAGGCAACTCTCACTGCTCAAGCAGGTCAGGGAAGTAAAGCAGCGCAGAGAGCTGCTGTGTAACCTTCCCCTGGTTTCCTCCAGTGGGAACATTTTGTAAGACTAATGCAGTACAGTGTCACAGCATAACCCACCAGATTTCTTGTTCTACTTTATCCATTTATTTAAACATAGGCTTAGTTCTGTATAGTGTTGTCATACATACAGGTTTGTGCGTCACCTATGTTTCTTTATTCTACCAATGCTTAACCTTCGTAACGGTGCCCACTGAGTAGCAGGGCACCTCTTCGTTCCTTATTCCATCATTTCATGCACTAAATCATGCAATGAGTGTGCCGCCTTCTGAGACTGGCTTGTTCCCTTCAGCACAATCTCCTGGAGAGCCAGCCACCTTATTCCATGGGTCACTAATTCTTTTCTTTCTGTGGCTGGGAAGTTTTGGATGGTATTAATGTGCCGGGGTTTGTTTAACTGTTCACCCAGGGGTGGACGTCATGTAGCTCTCCGGTTTTCTGGAATAAATGTCAAGCGTCCATCACTGATTCATACGGTAGACGCATGTTTAGCCTTTAAGGGCTGCCAGTCCTTTTTCTGGAGTAGCTGTGCCATTTTACATTCCCACCAGTGTTGTGAATGAAACCTAGTTTCACCACCACCTCATCAGTATTTGGTGTCACTAATTTTTTTTTTAGCTGATCCGATAGTGGTGTTTCATTTTACTTTTAATTTTCAGTTTCCCTGGGAGTTCACGTGGTAGGACGCCACCTTGCATGTTTATCTGACCATCTCTGTACCCTGTTTAGTGAAATGTCTGTTCCTGGCTCTTACCCATTTTGAATTAAATTATTTTTGTTACTATTATTTTGCATATTTGGTACTGGGGATCAAGCCCAGGGATGCTCTACCACTGAACTACATCCCTAGACCCATTTTTCATTTTGAGACAGGGTCTTTGCAAGTCACCTAACCTGGCTTCAAACTTGAGATCCTCTTAGCTCAGCCTCCCAACTCGTATAGGCCACTGTGTCCAGCCCTAATTCAATTATTTTTTTCTTGAGTTTTGAGGATTCTTTACATATTCTAGATACTAGCTCTTGGTTAGATGTGCAATTTGCAAGTGCAGTGTTTTCTCTCAGTCTGTGCCTTGTCTTTTCATTTTCTTACGAGGACTTTTTTTTAAAGGAAAAGGTTTTAATTTTATTGAGGTTCATTTTATTACTTTTTATATTTAGAGCTCATGTTTTTGGTATCAAGGCTAACAATTCTTTGCTCAAAGGCATTCTGTTATGTTTTTTCTAAAAGTTTGATGGTAAGTTTTATGACCATGACCCATTTGAGATAATCATTGGGGAAGGTTGAAATTATTTTAAATTGGCCTTGGTCTTTCATTCATGGTACTCTTAAGCTATTATTAAACTAACAAAATAGAATCCATGAGTAGTTTGGCTTTTCATGAGGAGTCAGTAAGTTTGGTGGAGCTACTAAAAATAATTTAATATAAAAACAGGGAAGTGGATATCCTCACGTAATGTTTTAACCTTTACTTGCTGTGTGTGTCTTTTGAAAAATTTTCTTCATTTGCATTGGGAAACTTCATAGTCATCGACATGGTTAATTTTAGATTTTGTGCATGTGAAAACGGGCCTGAGGACTGCTGCTCTGTTTATAGTATGGGAGAATTAAAAGTTAGAGATTAGGCTTTATGCATTCTGCTTACATTTATGCAGAAGTTTATCTGAGGTCTTCTCACCTGCTGTCCTGGACTTGGGGCTGCCAGAGGAAGTTTGAGAAGTGCCTCAGCTGAATGGTCGAGGCCATAGACTCCAAATTTGTTGGCTTCAGACTGTGACTCTGCCATTTCTTAACAAGCTCTGTGACTTCACCTCTTTGTACTTCAGTTTTCCATCTATAAAATGGATAAATAATTGTCATGTAAGGTTGAGAAGTTCTCACAGCGACTGAGAACCATGTTTGGTACACAGTGTACACTGAATAAAGTTTAACAATTATTTCTAAGGCATCAATTTTGTGTGAAGGTGAGTGGAAAGTATTATTTTCATGATATGTACGTGATTGTATTAGAATGCATAGTCTATTGTATAGAATGCAAAATTCAAATAGTTTATAGTATTTTAAAAAATAAAGGAAGCTATAGACAAACTTCATACTGTCAGGATCCATTCACAAGTTCCATGTTTGCAAACTCAATCAAATCAGGAAAAAATGCCTCAGAACTAAACATGTATAGACCTTTTTTTGTTGTCATTATTTCCCAAATAATACAATGTAACAACCTTTTACACGGTATTTTCATCATATTAGGTATTGGACATCATCTAGAGATTATTTAAAATACACAGGGCTGGGCAAATACTACACCATTTATGTAAAGGGACTTAAGCATCTGCAGATTTTTTTATGGGGGCCCTGGAACCAGTACCCCCTTGAAGCCTAAGGTCAACACTTGTCATTGTAATCCATCAGCAGTGGAGTGTACTCTCCTTTGTCAAGAAGCACGTTCTAAAAACACCAGGCTGTGCTCATTCGCTTTCCTCATTAGACCGCCAGTTCTCTGCTCCTTTCCAGGCTGTAGATGGTTTCAAAGCCTCCCAGCACCCAGAGCGCCCTCCCTCCGACACCTTGTTCCCAAGCTTGGTGACTGAAGGGGGCACCCTCCTCCAGGCCAGCCTGGTGAAGCAGGTTGCGCTGTACAAACCCCAAAACAGCCACTTAAGGAAAAAAGCGGTCAATTCATCCCCCTGGTTTGTTTTTTCAGTGTTTTGTCCTTTGATTTAATACCACAGTTGCAAATACAAAACAAAAAGCAGTTTTCAATTTCCAACAGGCTGTCCACCCACGGACATTTGTTTCAGTGTAGATTTCTTTAGCCTGCATACAGATTTTTGAAGAGAGTGTAATTAAGAAAGATTTGTATTTGGTTACAATAAAAGCAGCCTTCAAGACCTATTATCTTCATCTTGTTATCCATCTGGCCCCCAGACATTTGTGGTCCTGTTGTTTGGTTTGTCAATTTATTTATTTATTTATAGAGAGCTTTCTATTTATAAAGTCCCGTTGGGGTTTTTTTTCCTGTTTTTTTTTTTTTATTTTGAAAAAAAGAAAAACCCAATAAAAACAGATACAGAATTTCAAAAATCAAGATTATAGGAAATCCATTTGAATCTAGCTTTTTTAAAAAACTGATTTAAAGTGGAAAAGAATTTATTTAACGTTTGCCTTAGCAGGACAGCAAAGCAGCCCTTTTCTGTGAGCACTCATTAGAAAGGTATTACAGAACATTAACATAATGCAGTAGCCCCCATTTCCTTTCAGGCATTTTCAAAGGGCACTGTTTTTGTTTCAGAGCTAGGCATGGTGCCTAGGGCCTATACACTCTACCACTGAGCTACAGCCCCAGCCCTGTATTTCTTAAAGTTTATAACTGTTCAGCCTTTTTTTTTTTTTGGAAAGGTTTATATAACCTTTCTCTTTGAGAAGAAATGTTATTGTGACAGCTAAAATAAAAAATAAAGTAAAATAGAAAAGTAAAAGTAAAATAAAGTAAAGTAGAAAGTAAAATAAGTACAATGCAATTAGGCTTTGAAGTAGAATGTGAAAAGCAGTTGTTTAATTTTTATGAATATATTTGCAGTACATAATGATTCCATTCATCTTGAGAAGTTGGCGCATTTATATGACCTACAAAAAATGAGCACATATCAAAACTATTAGTAAACTCATCTTTTTACTTCTCCTTCCCCTTTTCTCCCTTCCGCAATTCTTGATGTGTGACTGACAGAACATGCCAGACACTTGAGTGAGTTTTATTTATGTTACTGTAACAAGGGGAATGTTCGCAAGTGTGAAATCTCTGAAAGAGGAGCAGGAAACAGTAGGGTTTTGGAGAACAGGGATGAGAGATGGGCCTTTCTGGTTAGTTCTTGAAATACGAAGGGGTGCAGTGTTTCTTAACCATTGTTACTTTCTGGGGGTACAGAAAAGTTTAACATTTAGAGCAAGGTTTCTAATAGTCTGTGTTAGTAAATCATGTTGGGTTACACTTCAGCTTGAAAGTAAAATCAAAGGAATCTTCCAAAATTTTGTTCTTAATATTTATTTTTGCAACAGAGGGGTAAAGCACAGCATCTTTGCCTGGTGGGTGATCAGCAACTAGAATTTTTTTGAAGCAAAGTAAGAGGGAAAAGCCAGTGGAGGGAGGTCCAAGACCAAGGTAAGGTTAGTGTGGTGAGGCCCAGTGGAAGTGGTCAGCCTTCTAAGTCTCTTCCTCTGAGCAAGCTTAGAGGTGAGCAAAGCATTTACACCTGGTCTTGACAGGAAAGAGAAGTCTGTGAATGTTGTTAAAGACAAGATTTTAAGAGGACAAAATCATGATCTGTAAAAAATGACATGTCAAAGTCATTTAACTCATTAATTCATAGAGAATCAGGCAGCTGTCAATGTATTTCAAGAAGGAAACTATGAATTTTTATATGGAGTAAAGGAATGTTACAGTGTTTGCAAATAGAAGCAAAACTGGCTTTTCCCACTGGGGGCGGGAGGGTCCTCCCTCTGTCACACCATTATTTGTGTGTCTATACATAGTTATTTGCATTGCTATCAGTAATCTATAGTTAAAAGGTGTACAAGGTGTTGAAAGTGTAAAAGGTGTAGACGTTCCTTGTGGAAAAAAGGTGTAAAATAGCATAAAGATAATGAAAGGAGCAGACCCCCCCATAGGATCAGATCATTTTCAAAAGCACTCGTTTTCTATTCAAAGAATAGTCAGTAATTACTTAGGCTTATCCCAGTGTTTATAGTAACCACCTGGTCCCCCTAATGTCAGTCCACCAATCAGGTCCCCATAGTCTCTGCTTTAAAAGCTCTATCTAGTCCTAAATATCTCCCCCATCTTGTTCTTCATCACATTAGAGGAATGTGGGACAATCAGAATGTCTAAATTTGATTTTGTTTGTTTGTTTACTCCATTTCTTGTCTTTTTCTTGGCATAACATTTCAGAATTTTTTTAGTGATACAGGTTGTAATTGAGCGTTCTAATATATAATTTTAAGTGGAACCTTAATTAGTAATAGCCATAATATAGTTGGTTCATAACACCAATCTAACTTCAGATTTTCATTTTAACATGGGAAGTAAAGATTAATGAATTTGAGTTGTCAAATTGAACTGGGACAATTTTTTCCACATGGGACATTTGACAAAATCTGCAGACATTTTTGGTTGTCAGAATTTGCATGTGAGGCTGAGTGCTTTGACACAGAGAGGGTAGAGGTCAGGATTGTTGCTTGACATCTTACAGTTCCCAAGACATCTTTCCAACTAAAGAGTAGCCTGGTTAATAGTGCTAACGGTGAAAAACCCTTGCACACCACTGGAAAACATTAGAGGATTGCTGCCATTTCTGCTGTGATAAAATTATAATACTTTTTTGCCCTTAAATCTGTATGGAAATCATACATTTCATAATGATGGTCTTCATGTTTTTTTTTTTTTTTTTTTTTTTGCGGTACTGGGGATCGAACTCACAACCTCACACTTACTTGCCTTGCCACGCAGGTGCTTATGCCACTGAGCTAAATCCCCAGCCCGGTCTTCATGTTCTTATTACAATTTTCTATTTTAGAAATTCAGCAATAATCAGCATTATTTTTAACTTGAGACAGTGATTAAGTGGCAATCATTATCTTTCTCTTACAATATGTATGTACCATTTATAATTTTAAAATTTATTTTTCCTTATTTAGGCTTCACTGAAGAAGCATGTTAGAGATTCATCGCATCTCTAAAATAGTAATATTTACAACTTGGAGTTGTCAGCCTTCTTATAAGACGCACTTTGAAAATCAAAATGAATGCTTTCTGTGAAGTTTTAGAGCACTTATATAAGAAAGTACTTCTTGGAGCCATGCTCGAAGGTGAAAGCCACGAGTACAGCTTTTATCTCAACCCAGCACTCTCAGATCAAGAGTACACTGCCACCCTTTCCTTAGAATGGCCGGACACAAGTAGGGTGCAGGGTGTGCATCAGCCTGCCGAGGTGACTGCCACTCCTGGGGCTGGAGTACGGATGAAGCGAAACTCTCAGACAAGTGGTGCCCAAGAGACAAAGCTCCTTCAGTTAACTGTGATCCAAGTG
The DNA here is from genome assembly GCA_004027295.1 of Dolichotis patagonum. NCBI lineage: Eukaryota > Metazoa > Chordata > Mammalia > Rodentia > Caviidae > Dolichotis > Dolichotis patagonum. Next base: position 23,302 of record PVJX010017443.1, read on the forward strand.
ATGATATCCAAGATACTGTCTGTGGAAACTGAGATCCGTGCAAAGGAGAAATACTGTGATATAACTAAAATTCTTTTACAGTCAAATGAGGTCGATTCTAAATTGGTAATCTATTTACTTTTTCTAAAATTTGGATCTGTAAAGTAAGAGTTCTAAAACATTCAACCATAGTGATTAAGTATACTTATATTTCTGTAGATTTGCATTGTCCAAAATTCAGATAAATTGTTGTCTCATATGGCTGCAAAGTGTCTGGCATTACTTCTGTATTTCCAGTTGAAAGAAAAGGTAAGATAAATAATCAAATGTGTTACTGTTTCTCTTCTGACTTCTTTAAAGTTGCTCTTTGACATTTGATTTTGCTTCTTTAGATACAGACATCTCTCCTTTAATGACCAGGTCATGCAGCTATCTGGGTAGGTCATTAATTGAATTGGTTGCAAATGAAGAATTGTATGAAGTATGTATGTTACAATATTCGAAACAAAGAAGTGATCAAAGAAAACTCCAATTTGATGAGTTTGCTTTTATTTGCATAACTTAAAGGTAGTACTGTAGTATGTAACAGAACATAAACCTATAGTACTATACGGTACAGTACAATCAACAAAAATTTCAGTACTGTATAAGGGTGTACAGTACAAAAAAAGACATCGAGGCTCCATAAACAAGATGTACAGAATTGTACAAAAGGCAAGATGGGTCATTCAGAGTAGTTGTTAAATAGACAGGTCATTAAGTGAGGAATGCCTCTATTTGTATTAATAAAATACTATTCACATCATAATGCATAGGTCCACAAAACCATAAGCGTGAAGTAGTATGATGGTTACTAGAAGAATTTGGGTCTTAGGGGCCAGGGATTTAGGTTGGTGGCACAGTGCCCATCTGGCCAGTGAAATCCTGAGTTTGATTCCCAGCATCCACAAAAAAAAAAAAAAGAATTAGAATTTTAAATGTATTGTAAATCATAATCAACTCTTAACACAAGAGGTGAGTTTTAGGCCATTGCTTTGTTCATAATCTCAAGTCAGTAGTATACCCTTCCCCCCAAAACAGATACAGGAACTGGTGCTTGATCAAGCTCATTTTCACAGCTTTGATATAAACAAAATCTATGAATGGTCCTTAGCATAATGAAAAACTGTATGAGCAGATTCAAAATCAGATTATTCTCTTCCTTCTGAATAAATTAATAAGCAAACCTGAGCTTCTACTGACTTAACATTTTTCTGAGCATAAAAGTAGTATATTTATAGTGGTATATTTGGGGAAAAAAGCAAAGTATAAAGACCAAAATAAGAGATTATACTTCATTATATTATCTTTAAATAACACTCCTAGTATTTTCATGTTTCCTTTTGAAATTTCTATGGCATATTGAATGTCTTTATTTAAAAAATATTCGGTTATTTCTGTTCCTTCTTATTTTATCAGATCTTATGCTTTTTTAAGGCGAACGAATAGATAGTGTATTATGTATTATAGTGTATATAATAAGTAATTTGCAACTGTACAGAAAATACCATTTTTTGTTTTTATTTTTATTAGTGCATGCTAACAGTACATAACAGTTGCATTTGTTGTAGAAAGCTGGCACATGCGCATACCATATCTTAATTCTTTTTTACTACCCTTTTTCATGTTCTCATTTGTAGATAACATTAAGTAGCTCCTGGATCGTTTTTTGCCAAAACAATCTTTCTGAATACTCTGAGAGTAATGAAGTAATACATTGCCTCTGGATTCTTACAGCTGTGATAAAAGAAATCTTTAAAGACTCATGTTCAGAAAAAACAGGTATGAATTTATCGCCCCATGCAAGTCCGTCACGTTGCTCCTAGGGACATTTTATCTATGACAAAGAATAAAATTTATTTTTGATTTCTCTTCAAGTATGAAAAACTAAAGAATCCACCTATATATTTAAAAGACGATACATTCTTTTTTTTTTATTATTATTGAGCTTATAGGTACAATTTAAACATACATAATGATCACATTCATCATAGGGAATTTGTACCTGTACCTGATATATCTCGATTCCTGTTTTTTCCCATTCTGCTCCCCTCCTTTTACCCCTCCTGCCCTCCTTATTTACAAAGCTTTGGTTCTACTTTATGTTTCTTTCCTCATTCTTTTTCTTTTCTCTTTCTTCCTTTCCCTCTCCCTCTCCCTAGCTCCTGTTTCCTTTTGAACAATTTCTTCCTATTTTAAAATATCTATTATACATGTCAGTTCTTATTTATACTTTTAGCTTCTCTTTTAGCTTCTCAATGCAGAGAAACAATGCATTATTTATACGTTTGTATGATTTATTTCATTTAAAGCTTAGTAGTACTCCAATGTATAAAAAAAAACATGTTTTTTAATCCGTGTATCAGTTTATGGACATCTGAGCTTTCTCCAAGATTTAACTATTACAAACTGCTGTGATAAATAGGGGCATGCATGTATCGCTGTGGTGTAAGGTGCTTTTGATTCTTTTAGGAAGATACCAAGAAGGGGAATAACTGAGTTGAGTAGACCCTCAAGTCCTAGTTTTTTGAGGAATCTCCACACTGATTTCCACAGCGGTTGCACCAGTCTGCACTCCTACCAGCAGTGGAGCAGGGCTCCGTTATTCCCACAGCCCTGCCAGCATTTTTTATTGGTTGATTTCTTCATAATAACCATTCTTTCTGGATTGAGAAGGAATCTCAGCATTGTTTTAATTTGTATCTCTTGAATGACTGGTGATGTTGAACATTTTTTCATATATTTATTTGTCATTTCTATTTCTTCCTCTGAGAAGTGTCTATTCATTTCAGATGCCCATTTTTAGATTGAGTCTTTAAATTTGAGGAGTCTACTTTTTTTCAGTTCTTCATTTGTTCTAGGTATTAGTCTTTTGTCTGAGGAATAACTGGCTGAATTTTTTTCCCCCACGCTGTGGGTTGTCTTTTTACTCTGTTGGTGACTTCTTTTGCTGTGCCAAAGTTTTTTTTAAGAAGATGAGATCCCAGTTGTTGATTCTTTGAATTATTTCCAGTGAGACAGGTTTTGTTCATGAAGTCTTTGCCTACATCAATGTCTCTAAGAGTTCTACCTATTTTCTCTTCCAGCAGATTTTATGTTTCTGTTTTAATATTTAGATCTTCGACCCATTTTGATTTTAATTCAGTGCATGGTGATAAACATGGGTCTAATTTCAGTCTTCAGTACATGGAAAGCCAATTTTTCCAGCACCATTTTAACTTATTTTAAAAGAAAAAAATTTATATAGAAAAACAAAAGCTTTTCATTATTATATATGTCCTACATAGTCTATTACTATATTTGTAAAATAATGTTAACCATACTTGTTAGTTTTTGATCTGTGTATCATTTGTTCTTGTTAGGGATAAATATCCCAAATGTATGTTTTCATCCTATAAAATTATTTATAAAAATTGAATTGTGATTGTACTTTAATAAACCTTTGTTTTTTTCTGTTGCTTATGATGACTATTCTTATTATTGCAGAAATTCTAAAGCAGTTCCTGACTACTTTTGACACTACTCTTGAAATGTTCTACAATTCCTTATTTTCCCAGCATTTTGAAAACCACCAGGACCCTTCTAAGATAATAAACAGTTTAGTGAGTTTCTTGGACTTACTTGAACTTCTCATAGCCTCCAGAATCTACCTGAAGTTACAGTTCAGGAGCCAAAGGGTTTTATTTTTGAAACCTTCTTGTGTGCTAGACATTCTTACCTGGCCTTTTCAAGCTTTCGTCAAAAGGAAGTTGATCATATTTATCAAAAAGTGCCTCCTGTGCAAGGTGGGTGAAGACCTGTGTCATGCCTCTGTGCTTGCCTTGCTGTCACCAGACCACTGTTTAAATGTGGACATGTTGGCTCTAGCTAATGCCGTTTTGCAAGCTGTGAGTCAGGATTTGTTGAAGACGTTGCCTGTTCGTGGAAAACGGCCTTACTTTGGAGGTAATGAAGCTCAGCCTGGAGGTGGAGATGCCGCTGGTCCAGATCACGTGCTCCTTAGAGCTGCAAGCTTGCTAACAGTGAAGTCCTTAGAAATCAAGTTTCGAAACTCTACCTCTGTAAATGAAATGAAAGGTAATTTCCAAACTCCTTTTTTATGCAAACTAATATATTACTACTTCATAATTATCAAGTCATGGGGCTAGTATAAATTCCAATAATTCAGGTTATATGTTCTCCTGGTTATAATTTATTAAAAATTTCCCCCGGCAGAGAGAGAGAGAACTGAAATTGTCATGAATGTGGACAACTTATTGTGAGCCACACTGAATATATATAGTGCAATAAATGACTTCAAACATAAGTCACTGTCCTGTCATCTCAAAGTGGTAGAAGTTAATTTATTTTCAAGTGTTTGTAGCACTTTATCTTTTTCATTCATTTTAGTAGTACACTTATGTAGATTGTTAATACTTATAAATTGAGATGAATATATAAGAAGATGTAGATTGCATTTTAGCTCAAAAGTTCAGAGAATACCTTATAAAGTAGGATTTTCAGTGTAGATATTGGGGAAGATACTTGCTGCTGCACAAATGAATAGTAAAGCCCTAGAGAAGCAGCAGATACTTTCCATGAAAACTTGAAGTGTAAGAAGCAGCTTCTTTGAACTGTTTTGAATATCATTTAGTTTTTAATAACTACTTATTAGTTATTATTTTGTGCAAATATAATTTACAACACTAGGTGGCATCTGTTATATAATTCGGAGTTTTAGCTTACTGTCAAAATTCCTCAGAATCTTTTGATTTTTTTTTTTTTTTTGCTTAACAGTAGTACTTTCAATGCTTTAAAAAAAATACTTTTCTGTACTTTAGAAACAAAATTGTTTTTTAATTTGGTTTCATTGATGTGTTTAGTAATAGACCATTGTAACCAGTGAACAGATCTCTGTTTTTGGAACATATCATATCATTTATTGATATGCTTTTAGCAAGAACAAATAGCATTTGTTAGCTAATAGCATCCTGAGACTTAACTGTGATTAGTTATTTGGCAGTTGTGGCAAATAAATGATCCATACATTTAAATGAATGATCCTTATTAAGTCACTTTTTCTGAGCCTCAGTTTCTTCATTACAAAATAGAGATAATCCCTAACTCACAGGACTTTTTGAAGGTATGAATTGTGCTAATATACTTTAAGGCACTTTAGACACTTGAAATATTAATGTATTTATAAACTGTTGCCTACAGTTTGAAATTTGCATTTTTCCAAGCTGACTTACAGAGATTCATGTCTGAGTTACTGACCTTCTTAAAGCCTCACCTTCAGCCCTGTCTGCAGTTATACAACCTGTGTGAATGGCTGTCTAAGGTCTTCATAGAACAAGACGATGATATGATAGAGGCTGCCAAAGCATTACTGAGCATTTACGTAAAGTTGATCAGGTGGGTGTGTTTAAAGTCATTGTTGAGATTCCTGCATGCCAGAAAAAATAGGAAACACTTCAGAAAATGTGCCAGTAAATATTATTTACTTTCCATCATTGGAGGGAAATCTTGCGGTTTGCTCGTAAGTTCCAGTTCCTTTCTCTAACCCAGCCTTACATAAAAGCAAGATTATACTTACATCATTATGAATACTTGACTGGCTGGCAAGTCAGGGGTGGTAGAAGTAGCTGGGCTCTGGTAACTCACATTCCTGTTTACCTGCCACCTGTTTTACCTGTGTGGCCAGGGGTATGCTAGTATGCTTCTCGGAATCTCAGCTGATGTTTAAGGCCGTTTTTCACCTCTGAGACTTACTTTTCTCTGTTAAGTGTCTATAAGTTGATTTTTGTGTTTGTAAAAGTGAGTACAAACTTACAAATAATCAAAGGAGCTGTTCCAAACTTTCATCTTATAGCCACATTTGGACTAATACCTTCTTAAGGCATGTGTCTGAAATTGGTTATGAAGTTGTTACTGATGACATTTATACGGGTTTTGTTTCTGCTTTATTAAAACAGCTGTACTTGCAGCAGTATCTTCATGTGGCAAATATCTATAATTGCTTATGAAGCTAATAACTAATGACCTTTTCCACTATTCCTACTTTGCTTTATTAAAACCCTAAAGTATTTGCTTTATTTCCATTTCTCTCTTGGCCTGGGAGAAAGGGATTTCTTACTAATGATCGGTGGGGCGGCACTGTGCTGCCAGTTCTGGCAGTGGCTACTCTCAGACCGTGAGTGTTTGATGCCAATTTTGAAAAAAGTTCTAATTAAGGAACACACAATTCTTACATGTGATTTGAATTAGGCTTGAAAACAGTAAAATAGAAATTTAGACTGAAAACGTACATGCCTGTCTGAGTACCTTCATTGTACTCCAAGTTGACTTCTTAGTCCCCAAGGGAAAGGGAGCCTCTGAATTAAATTTTATTTCTATGAGAATTTCTCCCTTTCTTAAGTTCACAGTGTCCAGAGAAGTGTATGTCCATGCCATCTGTAATTATTTTTAAAAATGTATCAGTTAAGTTGTTTTGGTTGTAAATCATAGAAACTAATAGAAAATCATTTAAATAGAAAAAATTATTGGCTTGTGATCAAAGTTCTGAGGGATTGAGTTGGCTCAGGTATAATGATATGCAGGAATTCAGGTCATGCCATCAACTGTTTCTTTTTCATACTGCCTCCCAACTCTGAATTTATTCTCAGGCATGACCACCAGCAATTTCAGGCTTACATAGGTCTTAAAGTTATGATCTTTCATACTGCCAATGAAAGTTCCAGGAGAGAGCCAATTACCCCACTTGTGTCCTAAGTTCTTGTCATTAAGGCCAGGACCACGTGGCACTGATCAGTCTAAATCACATGTCCAGCTCCATTGATAGGTCAAGAAAGGAGATTGAGGCTCCAGCCCCTCTACCTCTTGCCATCTAATTGGCTGCCCAGAAAAATGAGGGGTTCTGATGTCAGGGTAAAGGACAACAAAGGGCTTATGCTGGACAGACATAAACTAGAACTGGCAGAGTCAGTGGGCTTTTTATTTTATTGAATCAAATTTATTTTGAGTTGTAGGGAATGGATAGTTTTAATTTTGTCTTTTAAACTAATGCATGGATTAAAAAGTAATCCGATGAATAAATGTATGGTTTGTTAAAATTGTTACATTTGCAAAAAAGTCATTAATCTGGGTTCTCTGTTATCTTCATTTTAGAGAATATGAAGGTACTGAAAGTGTGACCCAAGGAAAAGAAATGTGGATCTGTCACACACATGAAAATGGCTATAATCCTCACTGTATTTTCATATTCTTCTTAAAAAATATAGGATTTGATTCAACAGTTCTTCTTGACTTTTTGATTTCATCAGAGACTTGTTTTCTTGAATATTTTGTTAGGTATTTAAAGTTACTACAAAAAGACTGGGACATTTTTTTCACCATTTGCAAGGCCTTCGATGCAGCTGAATCTCAGTGTGGCAGGGATATTCATGGTTGTGCCCCCTCGCTTGTCCAAGACAAAAGCAGCAACCAGACACCTCCTCATTATCTGACTGCTCCTCATAGTCACAGACGTGCTCAAACCTGCATCCCCTGGGCTTCCGGTGATTCTTCTGAACCTCTGAAGCAGGTTGTGATATCCAAGGAGATCCACACCGTGAGGGATCATAGTCTGTCTTCTCCTCAGGCTTCTCAAAGTCTGGTAGACTATGACAGCTCTGATGATTCAGAAACAGAATCCACGGGCCATTGTTTAGCAAACAGTCAACAGACATCTTTCCCCCAGCAAGCAAGCAAGACAGTTCAAGACCCAGCTGGGACAAGTAGAGATAAAAAGGAACTTAGCTTAGAGCCTCAGTCAAGGCCTCTGGTACCAGGAGAATCTACTGTTTCCTTCTCTATTGACTGTGAAGTAGACCCAAATAACACTATCTCTGAAGTAGAGATATTTCACAGAGTAGTCAAATGCTTTGAAGAGCTACAAGGTGCCATTTACCGTTTGCAGAAGAAAAATCTCTTCCCATATAACCCAGCTGCACTTTTGAAGTTGTTAAAACGTGTAGAGGCAATGTGTATTAAAAGTGTCAGCCTTTTGTAAAATGTAGTATTTTACTTCTAGGAATTGTTTTTCCTTAATATAAATTGCATATTCATGAGATAATAGTTTAAAAAGGAAAACATTGCAAAAGGGTTTTTGTATCAAGTCTTCTTTTGCCTTACTTATTGGAAGCAGCATGATATCTCTGAAAGAGACATCAAATGACAAGTCACTTGATGCAGTTCTCTATCACTTGCAAATCATGATAGTACAAAGTTACACAAAATTTGAATGGTTATGAGTTTCTTAGGGCTGTTATAACAAATTATCACATCCTTAGCAGCTCAAAACAAACTTATTCTGTAATGGTTCTGGAAGCTAGAAATACAGAATCAAAATCAGCAGGGCCATGCCTTTTTCCAAGGCCATAGGGAAGAGTCCATCCCTGTTTAATGCTGAGTGTTGCTTGCCCATAGCTGCATCATCCCATTCTGTACCTCACATGACATTCTCCCTGTGGGCATGCCTGTGTCCACCTGTCTTGTAGGGAACCAGCTGTGGTAATTAGAGGTCCCTAATCTAGTCTGACAGCATCCTAACTTGACCATATGTACAAAGACCTCATTTTCAAATTAGATCGCACAGAGGCTCTAGTCAGACATGAATTTTGGGAAGACACCCAATTAGTTATTATTTCTCTCTGAGGTATTTACATGTAAAGTGTTAGGCAGGAAAAAAAAAAGTTTGAAGAGAAGAAATTTGTTCTGTATACATGGTCTACTCTATAAACATAGTTTTAAAAAAAAAGTCTATATACAGTATTTGTCCTTCATGGAGTATAGGGTTATGATTTGATATATAATGTTTAATAAGCAAGTCAGAGTAATCAACATTTCCAAGTTATCAGATATTATCAATTCTTTGTGTTGGGAACTTTGAAATTCTTGCTCAAGCAATTTTAAAATATATGTGTTGTAGAACATAGTTATAATACTATGCTATCCAACATTCAAACTAATTCCCATTAAACTAAGTGTATTTTGGTATCTGTTATCCCACCTCTTACTCTTCCTACATTCTAGTGTATGTGATCAACTTTTTTAGCATCCTTGAAATTGTGAAAATAAATAGCATTTATCTTTCTGTGCCTAGCTCACCTCATGTAACATATTATCCTCTGATTCAATCTATGTTGTTACAGGGATGGAATTTGATTATTTTTAATGGAACAATATTCCATTATGAATATATACAGTGCCACATTTCCTTTTGCATTTTTCCATCAATGGGTGTCTTGATTGACTCCATATCTTGACTATTGTGCATAATACTGCGAATAAACATGGGCATGCAGATATTTTCTGAAACTGATGTAATTTCCTTTGGATATATACCCAGTAGTAAGATTGCTGGATCAATAGTAGTTCTGTTAATATTTTTTAAGAGAAATCTCCACATTATTATGTTCTGTAATGACTTTACTAATAATTTACATTCTCACTGAGAGGGTATTTTAAGAGTTCTTTCTCCACATTCTTGCCAGGTTTTTGGTTTTTGTTTGTTTGTTTTTGTCTTTTTGGTAGTAGCTACTTTGAGGAAAATAACATGTCATTGTGGTTTTGATACACATTTCTGTCACTATTAGTAATGTTGAATTTTTTTTCATATAGTTGGCTGGCCATTTGCAGGTCTTTTGCCTATTTTTTAACTGGCTTATTTTTTTGCAATTGAGTTTCATGTATTCTAAATATTAATCTCCTGTCATATGTATAGTGTGCAATTGTTTTCTCCCATTCTGTAGCTTGTCTTATCATTCCGTTGATTGTTCCTTTGTTATGTAGAAGCTTCTTAGTTTGATACAATTCCATTTGCCTAGTTTTGCTTTTGTTACTTCTTTTGTGGCCTTAACCAAATTATTTTTTCCAATACCAATGTTATGCAGTGTTTTTCCTTGGTTTACTTAAAGTAGTTGCATAGTTGCAGATCTTACATTTAGATCTGATCCATTTTAAGCTGATTTTTATATGTGGCAAGAAGTAAGGGTCTAATATCATTTATGTAAATATACATGCCCAGTTTCCCCAGTACTGTTTATGCAGAGATTGTCCATTTCCAAATAACTATTCTTGGTACTTTTGTCAATAATCAGTTGGCTGTAAACATGTAAATTAATTTTGGATTTGTTTTTCAGTTCCATTGGTTTGTATGCTGGTTTCTATGACAGTATCATGCTGTTTTGATTACTGTAGCTTTGTAGCATGTTTTGAAGTCAGGTGTCGTGATGCATCTAGCTTTTGAATATGATTCTTATTTAAAATTGCTGTGAAAAGCTAGGTCTATAATCACAGCTACTTTGGTAGCTGAGGCAGGAGGATGGTGAGTTTAAGGTTAACCTTGGGAACACAGCAAGGCCCTTTCTCCAAAAAAAAAATAATAATAGCATAGTTGTGACATGAATAATTATTTTGTCTTTTTGAGAAAAGTGATAACTCCAGTTTTCATGTTTATTAGATTTGTATAGTATAACAATTGTATTGTGCTGATAAATCTGTAATTATTCTAAAATGTCCTTAAAATATTTTGTAAATGACCCTTTCATTGGGAAATATAAGGAAGACTAAACCTTTTAGACATTAAAACAATGTGTTTGGTTTAATATTTGATCATGTCTAGTGATCAGTCATTGTTAGCAAGGTGTGATGGCACACACCTATAATCTAAGCACATTGGGAGGCTAAGGCAGGAAAAATCTCAAGTTTGAGCCCAACCTGGGCAACTTAGCAACTCAGCAAGATCCTGTCTCAAAATAAAGAAATAGAAAAGGTCCCGGATGATGAACTCAGTGTGATGGCACTGGGTTCAGTCTCCAGCACCACCAAACACACACAGAACAGTCTGTTAATAGAGATGGGAGATCAAAAAGTTTGGTAACACACTAGATAAGGATGTGTCACGTTCTATTATAATTTACCTATTTTTTGCTCCCAAACTGACCTGTAATTCCTGATTTAGCTTCCTAAGGAACAAGGATGAATAGGTATGCACTACTGTGCTTGTCTGTATCATAAATTTAAAAGCACATGGAAGAGTGTATGTTCAAGAATATTCAATTGTTTGTAAAAGCAAAGACTAGAAATAGCTGGTCAATAGCTGGAGAGAGAGAGAGAGAGAGAGAGAGAGAGAGAGAGAGAGTGTGTGTGTGTGTGTGTGTGTGTGTGTTTGAATACAAGCACCTATAAAGAATTAGTTGTATCCATGTGTGTGGTTTTTTTTTTTTTTTTTTTTAGTTGTATCCATGTTTGTAGGCATAAAACATCTCCAAAGAAAGAGACAGAAATCTGCTGGGCTTCCATTAGTTTAAGGAAAGTAGTGAGGCAGGTGTAATACACATACACTTACACAGTCATCCTCTGCTGTCCACAGGGAATTGGTTCCAAGACCTTCCATATAAGGTGTGCAAATCCTTATATAAAATGGCATACTATTTGCATATAAACTGTACATCCTCCTACATTACTGATACCTACTACAACATAAATGTAAATAGTTTTCCTACTATATTGTTTAGGAAATAATTACCCCAAAAAAGTCTGCAGTAGTGACACAATGTTTGGAATATTTTTGGCCTGGTGTTGGTTGAGTCCACAATACAGAAGGCTGATCATATATAAAACATGTCTTTAAGAATATGTAAGACAATCATAATAGTGATGACTTTGGGATACCAGTCTAAAGTAAAAGATTTGACTTCTCATATCTTTTCTGAGCTCTGTTTTTAGCTGGGTAAATTATTTTTAATAAAAATAACAGCAAAGAAAACTGAATTTCTTCCTAATCCATATTGTTGAGTGGATTATAATTCATGCATATTTTTTTACCTAACTCTCTTTATAAGGTAGATAAACCATCAACCCTTCATTCTAGGTAAAATGAGGAAAAAACTGATAGGTACACTGAATGCTTATGTTTCAGAATTTCTACCTGTACAACTGAGTGGAATATAAATCAGTTTATAGCACATATGTGTGCACACAACACTCACACACACCAAGCCTTGCTGGTGCCGAGACCTTGGGCAGTGTGGTTGACTGTCATGGGCCATTCAGAGCATCCAGGAGGTGTTTTCAGATTAAATCTAATAAAATAACAAGTAACAAGTAATATCCACCCATCGAGTGATCAGTGGAAACCTAGTGAAAGTAAATGATCACAAAAATGTCGCCAACCTGCTGTGACTTGAAGCATAAGAGATACAAGAAAGTATGTATGCTGGTATTTATGATTTACTGATACTCCATATACAACAAACTTGTAGAGGTGACACCTAGGTCAGAAAACAGCATTAGTGGCCACCAGAAGTCCCCTTGGGTCTCCTTCCAGTTGCTACCCCTAAAGTTATCCTGAATTGAGACAGTGTAGTTAACTTTATGGGGCAAGGGGTGCCTTTTGTATAAATGGAATCCTAGTATATGTATTCTTTTGCTTATAGCTTCTACATTATTCTATAGTGTTCTAATATATTTGTAAAATGTCCAGCCGTCACATTTTAGCTATTATTAGTAACAGATTGTCATTGATATTTCAGAATTGTCCATGGCACACCCAGGGTGCTGGTGTCATGAAATTGGTCAGGTAGGATGTGTAGACGTGATCAGGTTATACAAGGCCTTATATGGTGGGTGTAACGTGCTTTTCAAGCCTCACGTGGGGTTCTCTACCTGCCCATTGTTGGTAGCAGCACAGCCTCTTGCCCCTATACATGCTTTCAGGAAGCCCCATATCAAGCGTTAGGCCTGATACACCTTCCCCGTTTGTTCAAGACTATTAGGTTTTACACGCCCTGTGTGCTCTGCACTTTGCCCTTTCAGGGAGTACAGCATTTGTCACATTACATTTGGATCATTAGTCAACAGTCTTTTCATTTGTCAGGTTCTTTTTTGTATTGCCTCCAGTGGCTAGCAAGTCTCACATCGGACACACCACAAATGTTGAATAAATAAATGAAGAGAGAATCTTCGCCCAGAGCTGGATAAACTTCTAGGGTAGACATGTGCAGAGAATTATAATTAATATTTACATTGCACTTCCTAGATGCCAACCACTGTTTTAAAAGTGCTTTTCGAATCCTCAGTACTATTATGAGCCCTGTTGTACAGATAAGGAGATTAATCAACCTGCCTGAGATCTAACTGGTAAAGTTAACAGCTGAGATAATGGATGTAGGTAATCTGCTTCCAACATCCTTTGACATGATTTATTTCCTGTCCTCAATACAGAAGGAAATGACTACAATGTACTTAAAAACTGTTGCAACTTTGGGAATGGGTGGTGAAGGGTACAATAAATCACAGTAGAAAAGTAGATTAATGTTCAATTATGCCATGCTAAGTAATTCTGTTCTATGGGCAGTGGAGAACTGGTGATTAAGTAACTTGTGTAGCAACATCATGGCCATATGGACAAGAAGAAAGACAGGGAAGAGCTGGTTACAGAAGTCCCCTGAAGCCAGGGCAACTGGAAAGGATAACAGGGAATCCAGGTCTTCCAGCTGAATGCTGTGTCTGGCTTCTTCCCTGCTAGACGCCCACCACTGCAACACTGAAGGGACCAAAACCAAAAGCAGTACAACATAAAAGGGTATGGGGAAGGAGGAAGCACTGTTCAAAGTGAGAAGATAGGTGATTAATTGACTTGGCAGACCCAGGAAGGCTTATGTCTTAATCTTACATAAGGGAAGTTGAGAAGTGGCCTGATTTACAAGGCAGAGCCCCCTGAAGGCTCAGGAGGTTGGAGTATCAAGTATCACACTGTGCCAAGGGACAGCTGCTAAAACGCCTTTCCAAAAAGTGGTTAACCTGCAGATCACATGACTCATTCCACTTAGCTAAACCATTGTCCTTTCCCAACACTGGCAGATTGGAAACACACACGCACACGCGCACACACACACACATTTCCTCCAGTGAAAAACAGAGGACCTTCAGATCCTTAGAGACACGTAGCTGAGGATAGGAAAAACTCGTTGAAAATAAGGGAAATTGGATATTCACTTCCTGAATGTTGAAATTACTTCCTTCCCCTACTTCCGCTTCTAAAACACTTTTGACTTTGGACAGGAAACTTTTTTGGGTACTTAATCCCAAGTAAAAAGATCTAAGGATGTTAATATTAGTGCCTCCTGCCTCACTCACTCCAGTCCAGTTACTTACTATGAAGTCCATGGTTAGAAATCTCATCATGTGCAGAGAGTTTCTAAGTGACCCAGTTACATAGAGTGCACAGCCAGGTATTTGAGGAGAGGCCAAACAAACACAAAACAGTTTAAACAAGGACATTCACCTATCAATAGTCTCAACAGAAGTGATTATAAAAGATACTGCTTTAAAAAATTAAGTGACTACCTCTTATAAATGAAAGTGGAAAAAATCTAGAGAACAGGAGTGTGACAAAGAAATTGGAAAATAAGACAAAAATCTTGGCACAGACCTGCATCTCGGCGCGACTGTTTGGGACTGGTAGGCCCGCCCTTCATCCACAGGGAACTGCCCGGAGACCGGCATCTTGGCCAGGTCTCTTTGGGCCCGTAGCCCAGCCCTTCACCCCCAGGAAGTCTCCCAGAGACCAGCATCGTGGCCTGTCTCTTTGGGACCCGAACCTCTCGGACCCGCAGAGTGCCCCGGGCTGTTTGGATTGGGGATATTGTGGAGACTGGCATCTTGGCCAGGTCTCTTTGGGCCCGTAGCCCAGCCCTTCACCCCCAGGAAGTCTCCCAGAGACCAGCATCGCGGCCTGTCTCTTTGGGACCCGAACCTCTCGGACCCGCAGAGTGCGCCAGGCTGTTTGGATTGGGGATATTGTGGAGACTGGCATCTTGGCCAGGTCTGTTTGGGACCGGGAACTTTGCAGAAACCAGCATTTTGGCCTGACTCTTTGGGACCTGTAGGCCCACCCTTCACTCACAGGGAACCTCCTGGAGACCTGCCTGGGACAAAGCACGGTGGCCTGGCCTGCCTGAGATTCCACAGGCTCCGGGTTGACCACACCCAGCAT